>SRPW01000010.1:0-92561 GCA_018360225.1 Claviceps pusilla | reverse complement strand
TCTATATATAACCTATATTTCTTAATAGTATTTAATATAATTAAATACTTTAGTATAATTAGTATATAAATAAATAATACCCTTAGTTTTAATAATATAAAGTTTTTAAAAATAAAGAAATTAAAATTAAAGTAAGTAGGATTTATAGTAAAATTTAAATAAATTTTAATACTAACTAAACTATTTATTTTTAATAGGTATATTTTATATAAGTTTAATAAAAATTATATAAAACTTTACTAAAAAGAGTAAAGTAAGAAGCTTAAAGTTATTAAACCTTATAAGCTAACTATAAAATAATAATATATTAAATAAAGAGTGTAAGGAGTATATATATTATTAGTTTATTAACTAAAGGCTATATTTAACCTGTTTATTACTATATAAGTTTAAAATCCTAATAAATCTAATATAAATTATTTAAATAAAAGGATTTAATAGTAAATATAGTATTATAACTATAAATTAAGGTATATTCTACTTAATCTTACTACTATAGCTTTAAATATTGTGACGGGGGGGAAAAAGAACAACACCCCCCCCCAACAAGCTAGGTTATGGCCGATGGCAGCTGTGGGCAGCTGTAAGCTAGTGCAGCTATAAGGTTTTTAGCTAGCTAGTAGTTATTAGAAGGAAGAAAAAGGAAGAAAAGAAGAAGAAAAAGAAGAATAATAATTAAAAGTCATTGGAATTACAGTCTAGCACTAAAGATAATAATAGGGATCCTAGTTAGGTTATTAGAATAATAGTCTAGCACTAAAGATAATAATAGGGATCTAAAGTTATTAGAATTATAGTCTAGCACTAAATAGAAAAATCTAGAATATTAAACAAAATATATTATAATTTAAGGCCTAATACCTAGCTTATAGCTACTAATAGCTATAAGCTAGCTATAAGTAGTTAAACTTTTTAAAGGTTTAAGTGTAGGTTGTTTTTCTATCTATAAATTTAGTAATTTACATTACTTATATACTAAGTGGAAGTTATGTAACCGCAGTTACTAACAGCTGTCATCTTATGCGCAGCTGCGCAGCTGCGTGGCTGCGTGTGGCTGTTAGAAATATAGGGATAAGGGACTTTCCCCCTAACACAATACCTCCCCCCTTAATTGCGTAACTATTAGCGTTGCGCAATTAAGGATAACCAATAGAAAGCAAGCAAAAGATAGAAAGTGGGGTAGAAAAAGAGAAAAGTTAGTAAAAAAAAAATTGTGCAAATTTTTGCCCCTTAATTCCTTGCTTGTCAGACCGGCTGCCTCCCTAATTCCTTATAATTTATCGGTCGGAATTGGGATTGTAGCCATGGATAGCCATGGACAGCTGTGTGCAAGCTGCTTATCGGACCGGCTGCCTCCCCGATTCCTTATAATTTGTCGGTTGGAATTGGGATTATAGCCGTGGGCAGCTGTGTGGAAGCTGCTTGTCGGACCGGCTGCCTCCCCAATTCCTTATAATTTGTCGGTCGGAATTAGGATTGTAGCTATGGATAGCCGTGGACAGCTGTGTGCAGGCTGCTTGTCGGACCGGCTGCCTCCCCAATTCCTTATAATTTGTTAGTTGGAATTGGGATTGTAGCTATGGGCAGCTGCGAGCTGCTTGTCGGACCGGCTGCCTCCCCGATTCCTTATAATTTGTCGGTCGGAATTAGGATTATAGCCATAGGTAGCCGTGGGCAGCTGTGGCTTGTCGGACTGTCTGCCTTAGCTATGGCCGGCTGCACACAGGTGTAAGCAATTGGAATTAGAAAGAAAAAGGGTGGAATTCGTCTCTTTTCCCTTAGATTGACGGCTGCAAGGCTGCTTGTAATTGGATTGACGGGTGTAAAGCTGCTTGTAATTGGATTAATAGTTGCAAGCAGGAAGGGAAGAAGGGAAGAAAAGAAGTAAAAGTGGTGTCTTTTGCCTTTGCAATTAGATTAACAGCTGGCGACTAGCGATTATAAGACTAGATTGGCGATTGACGGCTGCAGAGTTGTTGACGGCTGTAGAGTTGTTGACGGCTGTAGAGTTGTTGACGGCTGCAGAGTTGTTAACGGCTGCAGAGTTGGATTGTCGGCTAGTAATTGCAAGACTAGATAAATGATTGATAGCTGCTGAGGTTGGCTGACAGCTGCTGAGGTTGGCTTGGCAGCTAGGAATTGCTAGAAAAGAGAGGAAAAAGAGGGCGAAAAATTTGCAAAAATTTAGAAAAAGGTCTTATTTGTAATTAGCTAAGGAATTTGCTAGGGTGGGCAGCTAATAGACCCACCTTTAGCGGGGAAGGGCAAGGATTGCAAAAAGAGGAAGAAAGAAAGGGGAAAAAAAAGAAGAAAAGGGGAAATTTGCAGCGTTAGCGGGCCGTTGAGTTAGGTGCCGGTCTGTCCGTTAGCTGTGAATTTTAAGGGTTTTCTAGCTAGCTAAGGGAAAAGCTAGAAATTGTTAGGTTAGATAAATCCTAGGTAAGGAAATATCCTTATAAACAACTACTAGCGGCTGCGCTCTAGCAAAATAAATTGCAATCACAGCTGCTAGCAGCTATTAGTAGTTGTAACCAGGCAGGGGTTTCGAAGCTAGTTAGTTATAATCTCTGCTAACACCAAGAACTAGTCCCTCCGATAGGTCTCGGCGCGCGGGCGAAAGCACCATTTGTGACGGGGGGGAAAAAGAACAACACCCCCCCCCAACAAGCTAGGTTATAGCCGATGGCAGCTGTAGGCAGCTGTAAGCTAGTGCAGCTATAAGGTTATTAGCTGGCTAGTAGTTGTTAGAAGGAAGAAAAAGGAAGAAAAGAAGAAGAAAAAGAAGAATAATAATTAAAAGTCATTAGAATTACAGTTTAGCACTAAAGATAATAATAGGGATCCTAGTTAGGTTATTAGAATAACAGTCCAGCACTAAAGATAATAATAGGGATCTAAAGTTATTAGAATAATAGTCTAGCACTAAAGATAATAATAGGGATCTAAAGTTATTAGAATTATAGTCTAGCACTAAATAGAAAAATCCAGAATATTAAACAAAATATATTATAATTTAAGGCCTAACACCTAGCTTATAGCTACTAATGGCTGTAAGCTAGCTATAAGTGGTTAAACTTTTTAAAGGTTTAAGTATGGGTTGTTTTTCTATCTATAAATTTAGTAATTTGTATTGCTTATATACTAGGTGGAAGTCACGTAACCGTAGTTACTAACAGCTGTCATCTTGTGCGTGGCTGCGCAGCTGCGTGGCTGCGTGCGGCTGTCAGAAATACAGGGACGAGGGACTTTCCCCCTAACACAATATCTTTATAAATAGTTTATTTATAAATAATAAAGACCTTAGCTTATAACTAAAATATAGAATTATCCTTAGTACTAAAGAAGTAGGAATTAGATTAAATTTTATACTAAAAGGTAATATTATAATATATAGCTTTATAAAAAGTAAAAGAGTTATAAGGAGTGCTCTTGCCTCTAAGCTATATATAATAGTTTAAGGTATAGATATTACCTATATAATTAGTATAATACTATAAACTATTATATAAAAGCTATAAATTCCACTAACACTAATAATTATTTATATAGATTCTCTTTTATTATATAAGTATATTATAAAGTTAAGCACTATAAAAGAAAAGAAACTAATAATTAATATTATAATACTATAATAATTATATAAAAGGTAGGAAATTAAGAAAATTAAATAGATTAATAGTAATAATAATATTACTAATACTATAATAAAATTATCTCTAAATTAAGCCTTTAAGACCTTTATTAATAAAAATAAGGCTATAATTTATATAAAAAAATAAGTAAAGTATATAAAGAAAAAGAAGGAAGTATATAGAAAAGAGAAAGAATACTAAGGATATAAGGTAGGATTCTTATTTTTATTAATTATTTAATTAAATAATTAACTATAGTTTTTAGGTAAATTTTTATATAACTTATAAGTAATTTCTCTTTTTCTATAAAAGAGAGAATTCTAAATATTAAAATTACTATATTTTATAACAATATAGTATAGCTAAGAAGAGCTAGATTTATAGCTATATTAGCTGCAGAATCTAACTCTTCTAATTAGTCTATATATGTAGAGTTTTTACTATAGAATTTAATAGTATTTTTATAGCTTTAACGCTAGCTATAAAATGCCCCCTTTAAATAGCACTAATTGTAATAGAAATTAGACCCTTTTGCGAATACCTTCCTAGACCCTACGTTGTGTCACTGAGTCTCAGATCCACCTAGTATTCCTTAGAGAATCACTAGTATCCTAGGGAATACTAACATATTTATAAGAAAATAAAATATTATATAAAGGAAGTATTATTTCTCCTTTCTTTTCTATATAATAGTTCTAAGTTTATTAATACTTAAGTAAATAGTAGTTATAATAGCTATGCTACTATAAGTAAAAGTATAGTTTAAAGGTTAGGCCTTTAGTATATTACTCTAGCTTAGCTATATACCTTTACTACTACTATAATAGTTATATAATACAGCTATACTAATGCTTCCTAATGCTTAAGGATTATATATTTTATTTAATTTAGTGTTAATTAAATAAATAGTTATTCCCTATAGTAGCTTATATAATTCTATGCCTTTTATAGGACTATATTCTATAGGCGCTATAAATAGCTTAAAATAATATTATATTATATACTACTAAACGCCTCCTTATTATTTATATATATAGTAACTTAGAGATTTATACTTTAAATACCTAAGGGGTAGACTTACTAATAACTACTATTATAGAATTAGTATATACTAAGTTAGCTTACTATACACTCTAGTTAAATAAAGTAAGTAGTATTATATTTATTAGTTTATAGGAGATTAATATTATTTTTATATTTATAATAAGCCTAGTAGGCTTAAAGAAAAAAAAGGACTTTTTCTTTTTATTAAATAAACTAGCTAATTTTAAGGATTTATTTTATTAAGAGAATACTAGCGCCTTACCTCTTTATTAAGGACAGGCTAATTACTATATTTACTTATAGTAGAATCCTAATAGTAGCTTACTAAACCTACCTTAGGCACTACTATATAATATACCTTAGAATTAGCTACTAGAAATATAGAAATAAATTATAGACTTAATAAATAAAGGCTAGATTTAAGCCTTCTTTTTCTTAGTAGCTATACTAATGCTTTTAATTAAAAAAAATAGGTAGAAGCTAGTGTTTTTATATAAATTATAAGGCATTAAATAAGATTATAAACTAAGATTAATACTTATTACTACTTATTAAAGAAACTTTATATTCCTTAATAGATATATAAGAGTTTATAAAATTAAATATCTATACTATATTTTACTACCTATATATAGTAAAAGGGGATAAAGCCTTAATAGCCTTTTATATATATTTTAGCCTCTTAAAATAGCTTATTTACCCCTTTAGCCTAACTAGGGTACTTATAATGTTTTAATATTATTTTAATAGTGCCTTAGAGGATGCCCTAAGGGTTTATATAATAGCTGATTTTAATAATATCCTTATTTATATTAGTAGTATATATAAGAAATATATAAAGTATATAAAAAAAATCCTCTCTTACTTATAATAAGCTAGCTTATATTTTAATATTAGTAAGTATATATTTTATATAATAGAGGTAAAATACCTAGGATTTATAGTTTAGGTTAGCTATATAGTATAGCTAAACCTAGCTAAGGTAGCTATAATTTATAAATAAAAGGTATTAATATAGCTATAGGGGGTATATAGCTTTTTAGGCTTTATAAACTTTTATTAGGAATTTATCGCTAATTTTTTAAATCTTATTAGGCCTTTACTTAACTTTTTTAAGAAAGGGGTTCTATTTATCTAGTCTTTAGTATACTAAATAGCATTTTAATGCCCTAAAGATACATTCTTAGTAGCTCTAATCTTAGCTTAGTAGGACCTTATATTGAATATAATAATTAAGGCTAATATATTAAAAGAGGCGCTTAGGGGTTATCTTTTATAATATAATATAGTAGTTATACTATAGCTAGTAGCTTATTACTCTATATAACTTATAGCCCCTTAGTAAAACTATATAATTTATAATAAAGAATTATTTAGTAGTATTTTATACCTTAAGGTATAGTTTACTAAACTTTATAATATCTTTTAACTATTTATAATTCTTATTAACTAGAAGAACTTAAAATACTTTATAAGCCCTTATAAAATATTAGAATATTAAGTATACTAAGTAAAGACTCTCTTACTTTTTAATTTTTACCTTTACTATTACTTAGGTTCTTAAATAGTATACTTTAATATACTATCTTACTATAAATAAGATAAGTTAGGAGAACCTATAAAGACTTAGCTATTATTTTATTTAGTATTAGCTATATACCTATTATAACTACCTTATACTCTTTTAATTTCTATATTAGGGTAAAAATAAACCCTAGCTAGTATCTTTCTAGCTATTCCTTAAAGCTATAACTTCTTTATAAATAACTATTTATAAAGCCTTTAGAATTAAGGTATATAAACTAATTCTATATACTAAGTAAAGATTAAAGTAATATAATTAGGGGCTTAGAAATTCCCTATTAAGTTAGCTATATATTAATAGATTAGTAACTATATAATAAATGCTTATAAGGCTTTACTATATTATAGCTACTTTTAAATATTATAGTATAAGCCCCTTACTACTATATTAATTTAATAAACCTATAACTTACCCTTAATTAGCTACTTTAAGAAAAATATAACTTTTTAAGCTCTTTATTATAACTACTACTAAGAGGGTATATTAATAAATATTATATAGTATATATATAATTACTATTATTATAAGGCTTTAAAAAGCTAGCGCTTATATTAAGGCTTTCTATAGCCTATTCTAATACTAAATAGGTATTAGTTATAAATATTAATAAACTTTATAACTAACCTTTTTACTAGCTCTTTAAACACTCCTTAATTCCTTATACTTATTATAAACTATCTCTTTAAATATATTTAATTAAAAGCTATAATAAGTATAAGTGCTAAGGTATATACTTAATGCTTTCTAAACTATTAGTAGTATTTCTATAAATTCCCTTTAAGTATTATCTTAAACTAAGGCTTAGACTAAGTAAGTAGCTTTTAATTAATATTTTACTTCTTTATAAGTATTAAGTAACTTTTCTTTATATTTTATTACCTTTAAACTAATAGTAATATTAAGTATATAAATTAAGAGGTTTAAGTAATACTATAGGTTATAGTTTCTTTTACTTAAATAAATTAGCCTATATATTTAATAGTATACTAGCTTACTTTTAATAACTATATATTATTAGTTACTAGCCTAAGCGCTTATATAACACTATATAGGTTTAATATTAATTTAATTTAGTATATACTAGCTTTTATATAAAGCTAAATATTTCTTAAGAGATAGGTAGTTTAGTTCTTTAAATATATTAAATAAAAAATAGTACTTACTTAGGCTATTATTAACTTTACTTAATAGTATTAATAAAAGTCTTTTAATTAATTATATTATTTAATAGAGTAATACTAATTAAAAAATAAGGTTTAGCTTAGCCTTTATAATATTTATACTTTCTAACTAAGTAAGAAGTTAAATTAAGTTATAGCTAAATATACTATATTTAATATCCTAATACCCTTTACTATTAAACTAAATATCTTAGGTAGTACTTACTCTATCTTCTATATTAATTTAATAAAGTATATAGTAAATAATTTACTTCTTTTTTAAGTTTTACTTAACTCCTAACTAAGCCTTATTTAGCCCTAAAATAATAATATAAATATACCCTATAAGTATTAAGTCAAGTATATTTTAGCTATAAAGAATACTAAAGGCTATAGTAATTATTATAATATATTAGTTAGATAAGTTAGCTATATATAGCTAATATAAAAGCTACTTTAAAATCTAAAGAATACTAAAGCCTTAATATAATTTAAATTATAATAGAGTAATATATATTTATTAGAAATAATGGAGGTGGGTGCTATAGAGCACAGCTTACTAAGGTAGTGGGCTTAGTGAGCGTGCATGTACAGATCCACTGCTCTGCAGAGCAGAGCACTGCAGCAAGCTGCAGTCCACTATATCTTATAAAATATAGAAGCTTTTACGTTGCTTTTAGCACTGTTTAATTCGCTAAAGAATTTGTAATAATAATATCTAATAAATTATATTTAATATCTGACTTTATAGGTGTGTGTAGCTAGTAAGAGTGATTCTAATAGTCTATATAGTCGGCAGCTATAAGGGGGTTTTTTACTTTCTTCCCTTATATACCTACTAACCTTATTAGTAGATCCTAATTACTAGCTAGGCTTTATAAGCTACTTTTTATTTTCTATAAAATTTATTTATATAGGAAAATAAAAAAATAAACTTATAGCTATATAAATTAGCTACTAATATACTTATAATTAGTTAACTTAGTAAAAATTAATATATAATATTAAAAAACTAATTTTTTAGATATTTATATAGAAAGAAAGCCTAGAATTTAGTAATAAAGAATCTAGTCTTAAGACTTTTTATAAATTCCTTCTTATTAAAAAAAACAGTAAAAATATATATTATAAGGTAGCTACCTTCCCTAACTAAGCAGCTATTAGCTAGCTTAGTTATATCCTTTAATTTATTCCTTTATATCTTTACTAATTACCTTATAAATCTAACCTAAAAACTAGGCCTACCTTATAGCTATTAGTTTAACTATATAGCTATTAGAATAGACAGAAAAGGTTAAAAAGTAAGGATTTATAGGGACCTTACAGCTGCAAGCCTACGCACACGTAACCTTTAGTTAGAATTTCGTGGTTGTGCCACCTGCGCGCACGCACGCTTGCTGGCTTACACTAGCTTACAAAGCCCCCTATAAAGTGCTTCTATTAGCGCTATAATTATAGCACTAATAGTGAGGAATCCCCTGTAACTAACCCTGTTATTTTCAACAATATTTAAATAATAAACTAATATAAGTATACTATAATTTTTAATTAATACTATATAGTATACTATTAAATATAAATTTAAACCTTCCTAAGCCCTATATAGGCTTTATTTTAACTATAATATTCTAATATATTACTACTACCTATCTTTAAATAAAGTAAATAAAGTAGCTTAATAAATCTTTTTTTTTTCTTTTTTTTATAATGCTTAAATAATATAGCTATAGTAAGTAAGTTAAGTAGGGGTAAAGAAAGTAACTTTTAGCTAGTAAAAAATATATTAGCTTTTTATAACTTAAAGCTAAAGAAGTTTAGGGGTAGCTTAATAAAAAGTAATATAAATAAAGTATACTAAAGAATAATAAATAATAGTATAATATTAGTAAGGGGTAGTGTAATATTAGTAGAAGAAGATATAATAATAGTAGGAGAGGGTATAGTATTAGTAAGTAAAGGTATAGTAGTAGTAGAAAGGGGTATTAATAGCTGACTAAATTCTTTAAATAAAAAGCTAAAAAGTAATAGTATATATAATATTATAAAAAGGGGTAGTATAGGTATATATACCTACTCTTTAAGTTATAAAGGTAAATAAAATAATAAGAGGGGCTAATATAACTAAAGATTAGTAAATAAATCTTAATATATAGGCATTAGCTACTTAACTTAGCACTATACTTTAAATAACTAGGTATTAGTATAGTTAATACTTAATAAGTAAATTATAGTAGAATTAATAATAATAGTAGGTAGGGAATATATAGGTATCTTATTAATAATAGCTTAGGATTATTTTAGTAGCTAGAAGGAAGGTATAGGTAAGAGACTAGTAGTAATAATAGGTATAGTATACTTCTTAATAATATATAGAGTAGTAGTAAAATAATTATATAAAGCCTTAAAAGGCTTATTTAAAATATCCTTCTTTCCCTTACTATTAAAGGCATTATAAGTAAGGAAATAAGGTACCTTAATAGCCTTACTATAATAAATAGTTATTATAATTTTATAAGTAAGGTAGTAAAGGGTAGGACTCTAAGTAAATATAGTAGTTTTATATATATAAGTTACTTTTCTCCTTTAATACTCCTTATAAAAGTGCTAGGGGCTTAGTATATATAAAAATAGTTTATTATTTACTATATATATAAGATAGAATAAATACTAAATATTTAGCTAATTAAGATTAATAAGGGTAAATAACTTATTTTTAAAGTTACCTTTAACCTTATAATAGCTTAAGATATAGTAGCTATTTAAAGGTAAAGAAGGGAAAGATAAAGTATTAATAATAGTAAATATAATCTTACTATACTTAGTTTTAATAAAATAAAGTAGTAAGAATAAGGAAGCTTATTATTTAAATTTAATAAATAATAGTAAAAGATCTTTTATTAAGTATTAATAAATAAATATAAGGAAAGTATAGGTATTAATAAAGAATAAGTAAGAAATAATAAGTATTTATATAGAAGACTTAAAATATATAGAATTTTAATAAAGAGAATAATAATAGGATTATATTTATAAGTATAGAGTGAGCTAAATAGAAGATTTATACTTAGTGTTTTAGGTATAATTAGCTAGCTAATTTAAGATTTTAGAATTTCTATTTTAGAATTATTTTATTAACCTTAGGCATTAGATTATAACTAGCTAGGATAAATAGTTCTACTTAGAGTATTATATTATAAATACTTAAGTTATTATTATTATATTTTATATACTTACTAACTATTTAATAGCTTAAGGGTAATAAAGTAAGGGGCTATATAATAAATTTAAGCTAAAGGCTTAAATTCTTAGTAAAGTAAGAGAGGAGTATATAAGGCAACCTACTGTACCTATAGGGCAAACCCTATAAACATATATTATATATAAAATAGGTATATAGTAGAGGGAGATAGTAGTCTTTCCTTCCTCCTTATAGATAATAATAACTTCATTGACACTAGATTGCAGTCACTGTCTAGGCTAGTCTATAACAAGTATATATTAAATAGAAATAAAGTATATATATATTTTCTTAACTTAAGCTATAATAAAGGTATACTATAATAAGTATAGTAAATCTCTTCAATAATAATAAATACCTTAAGTTATAAAATACTATAATACCTTAAGGTTACTATATTTATTTTAGTTAAAGTTTTAGCCTACTTACCTTTATACTTATAAAAGGTAAAAAGCCTTACTTTAATATAACTCTTTTACTATCTTTTATACTTAATAATACTATTACTCTTTTATTATAGGCTGCTCTTAACTTATTTTCCTACTAATATTATAATTAGTTATATAATACTAACTTTACCTTAAGAGACTCTTTTAATTAAGAAAGAAATTAACTAAAACTATAAGGAGATACTTAACTTTCTTACTAAGCTTAGTAATTTATATTTTAAAGCTTATTATAATAGTAATATTATAGGTAGTATAAAATAAGTAAGAAAACCCTTTATCTTTAAATTATACTATATTATAACTAATAAGGACTTTATTAAAGGTAGCTTCTATAAAACCTTTTTACTTTATAAAATCTATAAATTATATTATTTTTTAATAAATAGTAGCCTACTAAAGCTAAATATAGCTTTTATTTACTATACTATAAAACTTAGTATAAAAGCTTTTATTTAGCTCCCTTTAATTATTACTATTTATATTAATAAAACCTTTACCAAGTAAAACCTTTAAACTTATATTAAAAGTAGTATTAAAAATATAATAAACCTTAAAAATAGAATTACTATTTTTAGAATCCTATAAGCTTAATAGCTTATTAATTTCTTTATTTACCTTACTAAGATTTATAGCTATTTAAGTATTAAATATATTTCTCTTACCTATTATAGGTAAGTAAAAGACTATACTAGTATCTTTATTAAATATTACTTATAACTAGCTAGTATATATTATAAGGTTCTTTATATTAGCACTAAAAGGGTTTAAATACTTACTACCTATATCTAAACCTTAGCTAATAGAATAGGTTATAATATATATATTAATAATACTTAAAAGGATTAATATAGTATAAATATTAGTAAAACTAAGTAAAAGCTTAACTTTAATATAATAAGGTTTTATAATAATATAGGGTTTACTTAATATTAAGAGAAAGCTAAGGCTATAGTTATAACTCTTAATATTTATACCCTTAATATCATAGCTAACTACTATAAATAGGAAATCTTTAAAAAAATCCTAACTAACTCTATAGTTTAATATACTCTAGCTAAGGATATTTACTTTATAATAATATACTAAAACTATACTATAAACCTTAATAACTTTAAAGCTTATAAAGTTAATAGTAAAAAGGATACTTTAAGTAATAGTAATATATTTATAGGTAATAAAAGTAAATAGTAATAATATAGAATGTAGTAGTATAATAGAGGTAAACCTTAGGGGGGGTTTAAGGGTTCTATAGAAAATATAAAATACTATAATAACTTTCTTACTTATATTTTCCTTTTTTATTAGTAAAACTTCTATAAGTTAGTTTATAACCTAGTTATATATAAACTTTAGTAGCTTTCTTTCCTTTCTTTTTAATTTCTTAGCTTTATATATAGACTACTATAACCTTATTTTATTTCCTTCTTATTTAGCTAGCTTAAAATAAGCTATATTTTCTTTTATAAAAAGGGGACCTATCCTAGTCTATATATAATAGTAGAACCTACTAAATATAAAAGGGTTCTACTCCTTCTTCTTCTTATAAAGAATAACTTTAAATATATATATACTTAACTACTTACTTATAACTTAAGTATTCCTTCTCTTTATAACTTTATAACGTACTATACCTATTGTGTAAGTACCCCCAACTTACGTGTAGCATCTAGCACGTAACATATAGCCCCTACTATACTAAGGAAAAACTATACTTTATATAGAAATTAAACCTATAACCTCCCTATAATTCTTACTTATATAAGAAAAGTAATAAGGTTTTCTATAACGCTTAACCACTCCGCTACAGGGTATAGGCTAATACTTATATTATAATAAAAAAAGTTACTAAATTATAAAATACCCTTTGCTATTTATTTATTTACTTTATATAATAAACTTAGCTACCTTTATTTATACTTTTTATATTTTTAATAAAGAGCTAATTATATTTAAAAGAGACTTTAATTTAAAACAATAAGCTTATCATTTAATTTTTAATAAAGAAATATATTATAACATATAAAATATAAAGTATTTATACTTAAAGTATAAACGAAAGATTTATAAATAAATAAAATAAATAATAAAAAAAGTATTATTTTATTTTTACTTTTTAATAATAAAACTAAGCTTACTAATACTTAATAAATAATTAATATGATACTTTTACTATTATATATAAAAAAATAGCTTAAATACTTAGCTTATAAAGATTTTAATTATATTATTTATATATTTTTACTATATCTATTTATACTATACTATTTTCTTAAAGTAAGTTTAATATATACTTGTATATTACTTATTTTATTCATGTTAAAGCTAATTTAAATAGCTAAATATTCTTAATAATAGCTTATATTTCTTTAAGCCTTTATTATTGTTGGTATTCCTTAGGATACTAGTGATTCTCTAAGGAATACTAGGTGGATCTGAGACTCAGTGACACAACGTAGGGTCTAGGAAGGTATTTATAAAAAGGTCTAATTTCTATCCTAATTAGTGCTATCTAAAGGGGCATTTTATAGCTAGCATTAAGGCTATGAAAATGCCGTTGGATTCTACAGTAAAAACTCTATACACACAGACTAATTAGAAGAGTTGGATTCCGCAGCTAATATAGCCGCAAATCTAGCTCTTCCTAGCTGTGCTATATTGTTATAGAATGTAGTGATTCTAATACTTAGAATTCTCTCTTTTATAGAAAAAGAGGAATTACTTATAAGTTATATAAAAATCTACTTAAAAAACTATAGTTAATTATTTAATTAGATAATTAATAAGAATAAGAATTCTATCTTATATCCCTAGTATTCCTCCTCCCTCCTATATACTTCCTCCTTCTTTTTTATATACTTTACCTATCCCTTTATATAAATTATAGCCTTATTCCTATTAATAAAAGTCTTAAAGGCTTAATTTAGTAATAATTTTATTATAGCATTAGCAATGTTATTATTACTGTTAATCTACCTAATTTCCTTAATTTCCTGCCTTTTATACAATTATTACAGTGCTATAATATTAATTATTAGTCTCTTTTCTTTTATAGTGCCTAACCTTATAATATACTTATATAATAAAAAAGAATCTATATAGATAATTATTAGTATTAGTAGAATTTATAGATTTTATATAATAGTCTATAGTGTTATACTAATTATATAGGCAATATCTATGCCTTAGACTATTATGTATAGCTTAGAGGTAAGAGCACTTCTTATAACTCTTTTACTTTTTATAGAGCTATATATTATAATATTGCCTTTTAGCATAAAATCCAATCTAATTCCTACCTCTTTAGTACTAAGGATAATTATATATCCTAGTTGTAAGCTAAGGTCTTTATTATTTATAAAGAAACTATTTATAAAGACATATAAAGCTATGGTAGTAAGATTAAGTAAAATATACCTTAATTTATAATTATAATGCTATATTTATTACTAAATCCTTTTATTTAAATAATTTATATTGGATTTATTAGGATTCTAGACTTGTGTAGTAATAGAGAGGTTAAATATAGCCTCTAGTTAATAAACTAATAATATATATGCTCCTTACGCTCTTTATTTAATATATTATTGCTTTATAGTTAGCTTATTAGGTTTAATAACTTTAAGCTTCTTGCTTTACCCTTTTTAGTAGAGTTTAATATAATTTCTATTAAATTTATATAAGATATACCTATTAAAGATAAGGGGTTTAGTTAGTATTAAGATTTATTTAGGTTTTGCTGTAAATCCTGCCTTCTTTAATTCTAATTTCTCTATTATTAAAAACTTTATATTGCTAAGACTAAGGGTATTATCTATTTATATACTAATTACACTAAAGCATTTAATTATATTAAATGCTATTAAGAAATATAGGTTATATATAGAAGTAATTATTATTAGCTTCTTATAGTAGTGGTGGAAATAGGTTGCTTACTAATGTATGCTAGCTTTAGCAATACTATAGAGAGGCTTTATAACTTCTATTATAGTATCCTTTAGGTATAAATATGCGATTTATATTAGTAATTTAGCGATAATTAAGCGATTTAGCGTTGTTTCTAATTAAATATATGCTTATATAATATTTTATAACTATAAAAAGATATAATCTTTTGCTAGGAAAGGTACTAATATAATAATAAGCCTTTAGCTTGCTTATTAAATCATTAGGGATTATGTTAGAATCTATGCCTTTTCTGTGTTACTATAGCCTTATATTACTAGCCTTAATTTCTTATATAGCTTATCTATGCCTTTCCCTTTAATTTCCCTTACTATTTAAAAGCAGAAAAGGTACTAATTACTATACTCTTCCTTATTAAATATAATAAATTTAAAGATATCTCTTATTAATAAAGCATTAATTTCCTTTTAATTAAATACTTTAAATAGTTATTCCTTAGTAGTAATCTTTCTCTACCTATATAGGTTAACTACTAGCTTCTAATTACCTTTCTCTTTTTTAGTAAGGAAACTTATAGTGCTAAGTTCCTTATTATTTTAATTAAAATCTTTAGTATAATTTAGGATAAGTAGGTGCTTTCTAGGTCTTCTATATCCTTATTACAGTAGTTCTTATAGTAATTAGCCCTTATTTATATTAGTATTCTTTATGTTATTTTCCTTATCTTTATTATTAATTTCTTCTATATTTATAGGCTCTTTTAAGTTATAGTAGTATAGCTTTACTACTATTAAGTGGAATTTTATAAGTCTATAGGGTAATTCTATAGTATAGGTCTTATAATTAAATAATAGCAATCTATAAGGACTATACTAACCTTCTTTCTTACACTAAACACAAACTTCTAATTATAGTAGTAGCGAGTGTAATAGAAGGGTATTTAAACTATTCTATATATTAAGGGCATTAGAGACTTGCCTTTATATAAAGCAATGCTAAGCTTTATTAGTAGCTTTCTATAGTAAAGTAGCTCTTTATACTATTAAAAGACTTAAAGGGGAATTATATAATATCTATAAATATGCCCTAAATATAAGCAAAGTTAGTATAAAGCTATTAGGTTTAGTAGAGTTATTAATGGCTTTAATAGCTATCTATAGTCTCTAGAAAGGGCTAAGGAGGTCTCCTACCTTATTCTTAATAATATTATATACTCTTTAAAGAGGGGTATAATATCTCTTAACCTTTCTAATACTATAATATGCCTTAATAGGAACCTTTTCTATATTAATAGCTATTTAGTATATAATATACTAGAATTCTATAGAAGCAAAGTTCTTTTTAGTATTATAAATAATATTATCTAGGGGACTTAAATAAGTATTAATCTAGCACTCTTTTAATACATTCTATATATCTTAGGCCTTTTACTTCTAGGGCTTAAGAAAGCGTGTAGCTTAGAATATAGTTGCTATGTTAATAATGTATAGCATAGGTTTATTATTAATTTAGAGAATATTAATAATAATCTTATAGTTAAAGTCTATATTATCTTTTAGTGTAAACTTAAATCATCCTAGGGCTTTACTATAAAGTTAGTATTAATAGTATTTATAGGAAAGTCTTTTAATAATCCCACTAGTTACTAATTTACTAGCTCTTTATAGTAGCTTTATAAGTTTAATAACTAAGGGATAGCTAAAACATTAGTGTAATTAATGTATTTTAGCCTTTAAAAGGTGGAAAGCAGCAGCTTTATTAGGCTATAGAATCCACTAAGGGTGTCCCTATTTCTATATAATTAGGACCTTCTTTATGCCTTAAATAAGTACATTCTTAAGGTTATTAAGCTTTATATTTATCTAATCTATATTAGAAATATAGAATAGAAAGGAAGTAGCTATATTAAAAATATAGAATTTAATAGTTCTAAAGGTAGTAAAAACATATAAAATTCCTAAAGAAATCACTAAACCTACGCTAAAGTTAACTATACATTAGCTAGCGGGCTTAATCTTTAGATATAGTATAATCCTTTATAAAGCTATAGCTTATAGTGCTCCTACTATAGAAATCCCTACTGCTCCTATATCTAGCATAATTCCGTAGAAAATATCACTAGAATATTAGTTATTTAAAATAAAGCAATCTATCTTAAGGGTTTCCTTCTATATTATAGAGGTTATGCTAAATAATTTATAAGTAGTTATATTATTCTTAAGTATATATAAAAGGGATTAGGCTTAAGAAAAGGTTAATTTCTTATAGAAATCTATTTAATTAAATAGTCTAAATAGATTTAGTAGTAAATGCATAAAAAATTATATAAATGTTAGCTTAGGGGTTATAGTATTACTCATTAGTATAGTAATATAGGCATTTAATGCCTCCTAAGCTAGGTACTTATCTTCCTTAGTATTAGTTACCTTAGGTTTTCCCTTATATTTAAAGAAAAATGCATTAAAGCTACGTTTAAAGGGAATTCTTTTATAGTTCTTACTCTTCCACTAAGAATCCTTAGCTTTCTATTATTTTTATTTTATATAGAATATTAACTAATATCCTGCTTATTAATATATAAAATATTTGCATAAAAAGCGCAATTTTTATAGTAATTAGCTACTAGGGCGCTAATTAGATAGTTATTTATATTGCTAATTAGTAAACATTATTTTATTATTATCTTCTATTGCATTTAGTATAGAAGATAGCCATTATAATGTTTTAATTAATTTATTAGCGTATAAGCATTTATAGAGGTCTCTAACAACTCCTTTATAGGTTAGAGTAAGGTTAAATATAATAAGCTTATATTTAGGAACACTACTAATAGTAGTAATAAGCTATTACTAAAGCTCTATATTTACTATAAAAGCATTAAAGATTTTATAATAAATATAGCAAAGTTATTCTAGTATTTAGTTAAGGCATTAGAGCTTAGTCTTCTTAGGGTTATTAGTAATAACCTTTTAAAGGGAAATGCCGTTCTATTTAATATAATAGAACTGCTAATTACTCTTAGTTTTAAAGTGATTCCTAATAGCATTAGTAAGGTTATGGATTATTAATCCTTTTTTAGTAAGTTTATTAAAATAGTAGGTAAGAGTATTCTCTTTTAGTATAATTAGAAAAGCTCTTACCTATAATGTCTATAGAATATTATTTTATATACATTAATCTTTAAAGATATTTATCTTTAGAATAATAAAGTTATATAGTTTCCTGCTATATTTCTTATTAATTATATAGCTTTTATTAATTTCTTTAAAAATATAGTAAATTTAGTTAGGGGTTAGGTTTATTAGTAGCGTTAACCCCTTTAGTGGTTTTACTTAGGTTTTCTATATTAATAAGTCTAGTAACTTAGATTCCTTACAAATCTATTAATTAATTAATTAGGAATCATTAATAATGCTTCTTGCTTATAGGGGAATAGAAATTTATAATTAGTATTATATAGATTAACTAGGGAACTAGCGTTTAATTTATTCTTCTAATGCATTAATAAGAGCAGTAAGGGAAGTAATGTATTATAAACCTCTTATTAATAAAATTAGTACACTATTAGTAAGAAGGAAATTCTATAAGTCCTTTTATAATATTATTAGAATTCATTAAAAATCATTAGCAGTCTAACCTTTAAAGTCTTTATAAAGAGCATTAAAGAGTTAGAGGTTTTTCTACTTTAAAATATTATACTAGTAGAGAATAAAAGCAGCCTAATTATTAATATACTGCTAATCCTTATGTTTTTTTAGTATATTATCCTAGTATATTTTCTATTTTAGGGTAAAAATATCTATATATTTATATATAATCTTAGGGAGGGAATTTAGTAATACTTATAATATAGTAGTATTAGGATTACCTTAGGTAGGATTCCTTAATAAATCTTAGAATTCCTTATTACTTCTATGTAAAGACATCCTTATAATTAGATATTCTGTGTGGTTTTTAACTAGCTTTAGTTAAGATTTAGCGTTTTAGTCTTATAATCCCTATATAGGCTTTAGTATAATAAAGGGTTAGTTAGTAAAATAAATAAGGGTTTTCCTATAGATAATAGTATAAATTATAAGGAATTCTATATTTTAGAAGGTTAATACTAGCTAAACTAGCGAAGGAATCTATTTTTATTATAAAAAAGCTATGTTTTTAGAAGTTTAATACTAACTAAACTAGCGAAGGAATCTATTTTCTTTTAGCATAAATTCTCCCTATAAGCATAATAGGAGTTCTATCTCTTTTAAGTAAATCCTTATAAATCTATAGAATAATGTATTCTAAGGATAAATATAACCCACTAATTAGTGTTAGTATTCCTTAGAATATTAGTGATTCTCTAAGGAATACTAGGTAGATCTAAGACTTAGTAACATAATATAGGGTCTAGGAAGGTATTTATAAAAAGGTCTAATTTTTATTCTAATTAGTGCTATTTAAAGGGGTATTTTATAGCTAGCATTAAGGCCACAAAAATGCTGTCGGATTCCGCGGTAAAAACTCTGCACACGCAGACCAATCAGAAGAGTCGGATTCCGCGGCTAATGTGGCCGCGAATCCGGCTCTTCCCGGCTGTGCCACGTTGTCATAGAATGCAGCGATTCCAACAATTATAATTATATTTTAAAGATATTATAGCTTTTTTATAATTATATTATAAAATATATAAACTAATGCTTATTAAATCATTAAATCCTATTTAAAACTTATAATATATATATTTGAAGCTTACTATATTTTAATATTTATATTTAGAATTTTAAAATTAGTTTATATTAGTTTCATTTAGTAAGCTACTAAATTTAATACTTTAATTTACTTTATAGGTATAAGCTTATAAGAAATAAACTAAGCTTTAACTTCTATATTAAACCCCTTAACTTTAAATTAAAAAAATAAATAAGCTTAGCTTTTTAAAAACTTATATAATTTTAGGGATTTATTTTATAAAAAAAAGCTGATGCCTTACTTTTTATAAAAGTTATATAAATTACTATATTTACTTTTATAAAAATAAAAATAGGCTTATATTACCCCTTCTTTATGACTTTTTTTATAATATAATTTTTAATTAGCTTTTTAAAATTTAATAATCAATACTAAACGTTATAAATAAAAAATAAATATATGTTTCTTTTCTATTAATAATAGCTTTAGTTTTATTAATAAAGAAAGTAAATAAAAACTAGTATTTATATATAAGCTACTATAATTTAAATATTATTATAAATTAAAACTATTATTCATCACTCTTTATTAAAAAATATTATAATTTTTAGCTAAGGCTAAATAGTTTATAAAGCTTAATATTTACTTAGCTTATTATTATTTATAAATAACTGAAAAGAATAAATACTTTATAGTATTTTATACTTAGTTTAAGCTTTTTAAATAACTTGTATATTTTTTTAGTTTTATTAATGTTGGAATTGCTGCATATTCCGGCTTGCGACTAGCCGCCTGGAACCACGGACCCTGACAAGGACCCTGACAAAACCCCTGACAAGTCAGTCACGCGATAAGCAGAGTTTTCACTAGCGCTTTCGACGGCATTTTCGTGGATTATAAAGACCCCTATAAAATACCCCTTTAAATAGCACCTTCTTTTAATAGAAATTAGACCTTTTTATAAATACCTTTATAGACCCTATATTAAGTTAATAAGTCTTTATTTTACTTTAGTATTCCTTAGAGAATTACTAGTATTCTAAGGAATACTAATATTAATTAGTAAGTTATATTATCCTTAGGATATTTACCTATAGATTTATAAGGATTTACCTTAAAAGAGGTAAATCTCTTTACTTAGGAGAGAGATTTATACTAAAGAAAGATAGAGTGTATAGTCTTAAGTAGTACTTAGACTTCCTAAATATAGGGTCTTTTATATAAGAATTAGGTTATTTTTACTAGCCTAGCTATAACCTATCTTTAAGTATAAAATTCACTACTATTTACACTATTATCTATAGGAAACCCTTATTTATCTTATTAGCCCCTTATTATACTAAAGCTTATATAAGGACTATAAGACTAAAATACTAGATCTAAACTATAGCTTATTAAAAACACTTATAAGCATTTAATTATAAAGATATCTTTCTATAGAAGTAATAAGGAATTCTAGGATTTATTTAGAAATCTTATATTAAGTAGCCCTAATACTGCTTTACTATAAGTATTATTAGATTCCCTTTCTAAAATTATTTATAAATATATAAAGATTCTTACCTTAAAATAGGAAGTATATTAGAATAATTTATTAGAAAAACATAAAGACTAGTAGTATATTAATAATTAAGCTACCTTTATTCTTTATTAATATAATATTTTAAAATAGAAAAACCTAAAGCTTTTTAATACTTTTTATAAAAACTTTAAAGGATAAACTATAGAAGACTTTAAGAAGATTCTAATAATAATATAGAAAAATCTATAAGATTTCCTTACTATAAATAGTATATTAATTCTACTTATATAAAGAGTATAATATATAAATATACTTACTGCTCTTATTAATACATTAAAAGAATAAATTAAACACTAGTTCCTTAGTTAATCTATATAATACTAATAGTAAATCCCTATTCCCCTATAGCCTAATAGCCCTTTTAATAATAATAAAGTAATTAATTAATAAATTTATAAAGAATCTAAGTTAATAAATAAGCTATTATATTAATAACTAAAAAGATAATAACTAGAGCTACTGCTACTAAAAATAATGCTTAATAATAACTAATTTTGCTATATTCTTAGGGAAATTAATAAAAGCTATTTTAATAATAAGAAATATAGTAAAAAGATATATAACTTTATTATTTTAAAAATAAGTATCTTTTAAAATTATTTATTATAAAATAATATACTTAAAGACTTATAAGTAAAAGCTTTCTTAATTATACTTAAAGATAAAGCCCTTACTTACTATATTAAAGAACTTACTAAAGAAGGTATAATAATATAAAGCCTTACTAATAATATTAAATCTTACTTTAAAACTAAAAGTAATTAGTACTTTTATTATATTAAGTAGAATACTATTTCTCTTTAAAAGGTTATTACTACTAACTCTAAAAACACTAAGCTTAAATGCCTTAATCTAATACTTATATAACTTTACTAAGTTTATTATAAAATCTTTTTAGTTTCTATAGTAAATATAGAGCTCTAGTAATAATTAATCACCACTATTACTAATATTCTTAAATATAGTTTAGCTATATTCCTCTATGCTTTAACCTATAAAGAAGTTATAAAAAACCTTTAGAAATATCTTTAAACTAATATAATAATTATAATAATATAATAACTAGCTACTACTACCCCTAACCCTATAGAAAATAATAATAAAGCAATATTTATAAATTAGCGCTATAAGTAATTATTTAATTAATACCCTAGTAGCTAACTATAACTAAAATTATGCTTTCGATAAAAGTGCTTTATATATTAAAAAGAAGGATATTAGTTAATATTTTATATAAGGTAAAAATAGTAAAAGGCTAACGATATTTAGCTAAAAAGTAAGTGTATTAAAGGGACTTTTACTAAATATAGCTTTAATGCATTTCTCTTTATATTTAAAGAAGAACCTATAAATAAGATTTCTTACCCTAATGAATATTTAGCTTAGGCTAACTATAATATATTTATTATAACTTCCTTACGTAATATTATAATACCTAAGCTATTATTTATATAATTTTTTACCTAATTACCCCTAAGCCTATCTAGATTATTTAATAAAATAAACCTCTATAAGAAATTATTACCTTTATAAGTAAAATCCCTCTTATATATACTAGAATGCACTATAGCTAACTATAAGATATCTAGTATAAACACTACACTATAGGCAGAGCCCCCTAAGATAAATTCCTTTATTTTAAATAACTACTATTTTAATAAGGTTTTCTATAGAATTATACTAAATAATAAAGCTATAGAGATTTTAATAGTAGAAGCATAGTAAGCTATAGCACTTTAGAAGCTAATACTAACCCTAAAAGATTAAGTTTATTAACTAATATAAAGTTAACTTTAGCGCTAGTTTTATAACCTCTTTAGAAATGCTATAAGTTTTAATAATCTTTAGCATTATTAAATTCTATATTCTTAATATAGCTATACCCTTTTTATACTTTATATCTAATATAAATTAGATAAGTATAAAGCTTAATAACCTTAAAAATATACTAATTTAAGGCTATAAAACGGTCCTTATTATATAGAAATAAGGATATTCTTAGTAGCTCCTTAAGGAAAATAAAGCTACTACCTTTTACTTTTTAGAGATATAAATCTACTAGCTTTATTAATATTTTAGGCACCTCTTTATTATAAGATTAACTAAACTGCTTTAAAGAGCTAATAAGCTAATAAATAATAAAATAATTATAGGTATCTTCTATAAATACTATTAATATTAACTCTATAGTAAAGCCTTAACTAGGTTTAAGTTTATACTTAAAAATAATATAGACTTTAACTATAAGATTTATATTAATATTCTTTAAATTAATAAAAAACCTATACTATATATTATTAATATAGCTACTACCTTTTAAGCTATATACTTTCTTAAACCTTAAAAGTAAAAAGCCTATAATATATAAAATATACTAAAGAAGTGCTAGATTAATATATATTTAGAACCTTTAAATAATATTATTTATAACACTAAAAGGAACTTTACTTCTATATAATTCTAGTATAATATATATTAATTAGCAATTAATATAAAAAAGGTTTCTATTAAAGCTTACTATAGTATTAAAAAGGTTAAATAATATTATAGCCCTCTTTATAAGGCTTATAAAATTATTAAAGCTAAGGTTAGAGACCTTATAACCCCTCCTTAGTACCTATAGATATTTATTAAAGCTATTAATAATTCTATAAAACCTAATAGCTTTATACTAACCCTACTTATTTTTAAAGTATATCTATAAATATTATATAACTTACCCCTAAGCTTATTAATAGTATAAAGAGAGGCTTTACTAAGGAAAGCTATTAATAAAGCTTAGTATTACTTTATTAAAAGGTAAGTAACTAATATATTAAATATATAGAATAGCCTAAATACCCTACTATTATATATACTTTCTTTAAACTTAAAAGTTTATATTTAATATAAAATAAAAAGCTAAAGTAATTTATTTAGGTTATTATTATTTAATTATAAGACCTATACTATAGAAATACCCTAAGGACTTATAAAATTCTACTTAATAGTAGTAAAGCTATATTATTAAAGTATAAAAGAAGAGGTTATAAATATAAAGGAAACTAATAAGAAAAAGAAGGAAATTAAGGACACTAATGCTAATAGAGGTTAATTACCTATACCTCTATAGTAATTAAGACTTAGGTAACCTTAAAAGTATTCTTTAATTAAAGCTTATAAGGAAAATAATAAGAATAAGGAGGATACTAATAAAAATTATAAGAAACTTAATACTATAAACTTCTTTATAACTAAGAAAAAGAGTAACTAGGACTTAATAATAAAACTAAAGAAAGAAAGAAAGATTACTATTACTAAAAAACCTTTTAAAGTATTTAATTAAAAGGAAATTAAAGCTATACTAGCTAAAGATATCTTTAAATTTATAACCTTTAATTAAAAAGAATATAAAACTAATAGTTCTTTTACTTTTATATAGTAAGAGAAGTTAAAGGGAAAGGCACTAATAAGCTATATAAGAAATTAAGGCTAATAATTTAAGAGTATAGTAAAAAGGAGAAAGCATAGATTCTAATATAATCTATAATAATTTAATATATAAGCTAAAGACTTATTATTACTTTAGCACTATTACTAGCTAAGGACTATATTTTTTTATAGCTATAAGACATTACCTAAGTATATATATAATTAAAAACCTTACTAAATTAGTTAATTATTATAAAACTATTAGTATAAATTATATATTTATACCTAAAGAATACTATTATAAAGGTTATTAAACCCCTATATAGTATTATAAAAGCTAATATACATTAGTAAGTAATATACTTCTATTACTATTATAAGAAGCTAATAATAACCACTTTTATATATAACCCTTATTTCTTAATAGCTTTTAATATAATTAGATACTTTAGTATAATTAGTATATAAATAAATAATACCTTTAGCCTAAGTAATATTAAATTCTTTAAGACTAAAGAGATAGAACTAAAAAAGGTAGGATTTATAGTAAAACCTAAGTAAATTTTAATACCTATAGAACCCCTTATTTTTACTAGCTATATTTTACACTAACTTAATAGAAATTATATAAAACTTTATTAAAAAGGCTAGAGTAAAAGGCTTTAACTTATTAAGCCTAATAAACTTATAATAAAACAGTAGTATATTAAATAATAAGCTTAAGGAGTGTATATATTACTAGTTTATTAACTAAAGGCTATATTTAACCTTTCTATTATTACCTAAGCCTAGAATCCTGATAAATTCAATATTATAAGACTTAATAAATAGATTTAGTAGTAAATATAGTATTATAAGTATAGTTTATAGTATATTCTGCTTAACCTCTTTACTATAGCTGTTACGTGCTAGATGTCACACGTAAGTGGGGGTACTTACACAATAGGTGTAGTACGTTATAAAGTTATAAAGAGAAGGAATACTTAAGTTATAGGTAGGTAGTTAAGTGTATATATAGTTAAAGTTATCTCTTATAAGAAAAAGGGGAAGCAGAACCCTTCTATATATAGTGGGTTCTACTGTTAGGTATAGACTGTAATAGGTCCCCCCTTTATAGAAAAAAATATAGCTTATCCTAAGCTAGCTAAA
Organism: Claviceps pusilla; assembly: GCA_018360225.1. Classification (NCBI taxonomy): domain Eukaryota; kingdom Fungi; phylum Ascomycota; class Sordariomycetes; order Hypocreales; family Clavicipitaceae; genus Claviceps; species Claviceps pusilla. The sequence continues at coordinate 66,737 of SRPW01000010.1, read as the reverse complement.
TAAAAATAAAACAAAATAAAGTTATAGTAGTTTATATATAAAGCTAAGAAAGTAAAAGAAAAAGAGATAAAACTATTAAAGTTAGCGTATAGCTAGGTTATAGACTAACCTATAGGAGTTATGCTAAATAAGGAAAGAAAACATAAGTAAGTAAATTATATAGTGTCCTATATCCCTATAGAACTATTAATCCCTTTAAGGTTTATTTTAGTATACTACTATATTTTATATTATTATTATTCACTTTTATTGCTTATAAATATATTACTATTACTAGGGGTATTCTCCTTATTATTAGCCTTATAAGCCTTAGAGTTATTAAGGTTTATAGCATAGTTTTAGTATACTATTATAAAGTAAATATCTTTAGCTAGGGTATATTAAACTATAGGGTTAGTTAGGATTCTTTTAAAGATCTCTTACCTATAATAGTTTGCTATAGTATTAAGGGTATAAATATTAAAGGTTATAACTATAGCCTTAGCTTTCTTCTAATATTAAATAAACCCTATATTATTATAAAACCTTACTATATTAAAGTTAAGCTTTTACTTAGTTTTATTAGTATTTATACTATATTAATTCTTTTAAGTATTATTAGTATATATATTATAGCCTATTTTATTAACTAGAGTTTAAATATAGGTAGTAAGTGTTTAGACCCTCTTAATGTTAATATAGAGAACCTTATAATATATACTAGCTAGGTATAAATAATATTAAATAAAGATATTAGTATAGTCTCCTATTAGTTTATAATAAATAAGAGAAATATATTTAATGCTTAGGTAGTTATAGGTTTTAGTAAGGTAAATAAAGAAATTAATAAGCTACTAGGCTTAAGGGATTCTAAGAAGAATAATTCTATTTTAAAGGTTTATTATATCCTTAATATTGCTTTTAGTATAAGTTTAAAGGTTTTACCTAGTAAAGGTTTTATTAATATAAATAGTAATAATTAAAGGGAGCTAAATAAAAGCTTTTATATTAAGTTTTATAGTATAGTAAGTAAAAGCTATGCTTAGCTTTAGTAGGCTAGTATTTATTAGAAGGTAGTATAGTTTATAAATCTTATAAAGTAAAAAGGTTTTATAGAAATTACCTTTAATAAAATCCCTATTAGTTATAATATAGTATAATTTAAAGATATAGGGTTTCCTTACTTATCTTACATTACCTATAGTATTAGTACTATAGTAAGCTTTAAAATATATATTACTAAGCTTAGTAAAAAGGTTAAGTGTCTCCTTATAGTTTTAGTTAATTTCCTCCTTAGTTAAGAGGGTATTTTAAGGTAAAGTTAGTATTATATAGCTAGTTATAATATTAGTAGGAGGATAAGTTAGGAGTAGCTTATAATAAGACAGTAATAATATTATTAAGTGTAAAAGACTATAAAAGGGTTATATTAAAGTAAGGCCTTCTAGGTTGTATTAAAGTGAGGCTTTTTGCTTTTATAAGTGTAAAGGTAAGTGGGCTAAAACCCTAACTAAAATAAATATAGTAACCTTAAGGTGTTATAATATTTTATAACTTAAGGCATTTATTATTATTAAAGAAGTTCACTATACTTATTATAGTATGCCTCCCCTTATAGCTTAAGTTAAAAGAATATATATATACCCTATTTATATCTAATATATACTAAATATAGAAGGGATCCCCTTAAAATCTTATATTTCTAGTAATAATTATTATAAAAACCTATAAACCCTATTACTTTTATGCCTCTTACTAATTCTAACCCTTTAAAGTAGTAACTTATTATAAAATACTTAAAATTACTTATATTAAAGTAACTACTAAAATTTTAAAATAAAGTGCTACTAAAATAATAGTGTAAGGAATAATAAAAAATACTAAAATATAGTACTAAAGGGATTATTAAAGTCCCCTTTTTATAGTATAGCCTTTAAGCTACCTATTGTAGATTATTAGTGCTTAGTATATATAGAATACCTTTACTAAGGAGTTAGAGTATTATCTTTATTATACTTAATAGATTTTATTATAATAAAAGTCTTAAGGATGCTTTTAGTTTTAATAGTTTATACCTTAGCTTTAATAGCCTTTACTTTAAACTAAAGTAATTTAATAAAGGATTTAATAGTAGAAATTAAAGCTATTATAATAGACTTATATTTTTTTAATATAATAAGGTAGGATTTTATATTTTTAATAGTTTTTACTATAGGTATAGATTTAGTAGCTTTTATAATCCTAATATTAACTATTTATAAAGTATTAGTCTTTATAATATTATAAATATCTATAAGGCTTTTGATACTATTATAGTATATTTAAAATATTTTACTATAGTTTATTATAGTAAACTTAAGGGTTTCTATAGTTATTTTTAATACTACAATATATATAAGGACTTTATTTTATATACTAAATAACTATTTAAATATAGTAATAGCTACTTAAGTGCTTAGCTTAAGAATCTTTATAAGGTAAGACTTATTAATTATTACTAAAAGGCTATTAAGTGTTTTATTTAAATAGCTAAAAGCATTACTTATATATTTAATAATAATAATAAATTTTATTAAAAGCTAGGAGGTTTAGGGATAGTTTTTATAGTTACTTTTATCTTCTTAGATAAGAACTACTATTTATAGAGAGTTTTAAGTAATATAAATTATAAAGAGTTTTAATTTACCTTTAGCTTAAGCTTTATTACCTTTTATAGTAGCTACTATAGCCTTATTACTTTAAATATTAAGCCCTTTAAAAATATTAATATAATAGGCTACTACTTTTAAGTATAGCTTATAAAGAGAATTATATTTTTTGAAATTAAATTTATTATAACTAATTTTAGCTTTAGCCTTAGTAAATTCTATACTAAAAATATAAAGGGTATTCTTAAGGGTTTAATCCTTTTTCTTAGGTTTTTATTTATTAATATATTACTACTTTATATTATTCTTTTCTATATTAACTATAGTAATAGAGTTAATATTATTTAATATATTATAAAGTATATATATTTTACTATTAGCTTTTATAAATTAGTAAAGGTACTAGTATATTACTATATTAATAATATATTTTACTACCTCCTTAATAGTACTTACTAGTTTATTAGTTAGGTTTATTAAGAATAAGCTTATTAGGGTTTTCTCCTTAATATTATTAGTATTATTTAGCTCTTAGTTAGGGTTTTTATTATTTAAATTTAGGATATCCTTATTTATATTATAATTAGCTATAGTAAGCTAAGATATAGTATAGAGTATACTTAAGTTATTACTATCTTTACTATAAGACTTACTACCTTAGGTACTCCTTAGCTAGCTAGTTAAAATATTAGTCTCCTAAAGATAGAAATTAAATATAAAACCTAGTAGGTTAGCTAGATTAATATCATAAAAATCTATACTATTTTTAAGGTTTAAAGCTAATTCCTCTAAAAAGCCTATAGGAAGTTAATAGTAAGAATAAGGCCTAATAAAGGCTTTAATATATAAGTATAGGAAAAAATATAGAAGTTTATTATATATATTTTATTAAAACTTTTCTTAGCTTAGCTGTTACTAAGGTTTAGTGTAATAATTAGTAAAACTAGCACTAATAGCCTTTAGTTAATAGATTTAATATACTATAGAAAACCTTAGGGAGGTTAAGAGTTTAGGCAGTATATTTATATAGGCTAAGGAAAATATAAATTAAGTATAAATAACTACTATAAGGAAAAAGGCAGTAATATATAAATTTTTAAGGAAAAGAGAGATAAAAAAGTAAAGAACAAAAAGTAAAAAAAGAAAATAAAAAAGTATAAAAAGTAAAGAATTTTATATACCTTAATAAAGCTTTATAAAAATAAGCTTAAGGTAAGCTTTTATAGTATTATTATTATTAATACACTAGTTAGGCTGTTAGCTTAATGCTAGTACCGCTGCTACTTAGACTATATAGGAAAAACCCTAGTATAGGGGGGAAAACCTATATATAGCCTTTATTTAAGTTCTATAGCAAAGCTATAGTAGCTTTATACTAGTTTTAACTTATAAAAAGAGGTATACTACTAGCTAAACTTAATTAGTATTATAAAAGAGTGTATAATATAAAATAGAAAGTAAACTAGGTTAATAAAGGCATAGTAGTACTATAGAATACCCTTAGAGGTAGTTTATATATTATAGTAAATTACCTTAAGTATTTAATTTATTTTTTATACTAATTTTTAATTAATTCCTTTAAGCTACTACCTCTTTACTTAAAACCTTTCTTTAGCTTTTATATCTTTATAATATTAGTTATACTAGCTAGTAACTAGTTATGACTAAATTAATTATTAGCTAACTATTAATTATATAATAAAAAGAAAGAGATATATATACTCTTTTTCCCCTTAATTTTAATCTTTTTTTTCTTTTTTTTTCTTTATTTATTATTTTTATTATAAATATACCTTTATTTTTATTTTTATAGTAATACTACTTTATTATTACCTTTAACTAACTATAGTATTATTAAAAATACTTTTTACCCTTATAAATAAATTAATTATTATACTTAGGGTAAATACTATTCCTTTTTAAATATATTATTATTACTAACCTATATATAGCTAGGCTAATTATAAGCCTAGCCCTATAAAGCTTACTTAATATAAGCTAAAAATATTAAAAAATAGTATTATAATATTAAAGGTTAATACTCTCTTTAAACCTATATTACTACTATTATTAATTTAAATAAGTATTAATAATATATACTTTAAGTATATAAAAGTAAAAAAGACTTATTTAAGTATAAGTATTATATCTCTTATTTATATTAATAGCTAAATAAAAGCTAAATAGTTTTATAGCTAAATCTAAATATTATATTATATTAAAAGGCTATTAAGTAAGTAATAAATATATAAAACCTTTATACCTTTAAAGACTTTATTAATATAAATATAAAGTAGCTTAGCTATAGTTTAGCTATAATATTTATATAGTATTAACTTATAAGTAAGTTAAAAAGTATAATATTACTTAAAAAAAAGTAGTTTAGCTTATAAAGTAAGTGGGCTTATTTACTAATATAGTAATATAGGCTATTAATAATACTATAGTAGTTTTAGCCTTAATTTTAATTAAAGGTAAAATATTATTATAAATTTATTATATTATTAATATATTCAAGGAATAAAATAATATTTTAAAAATAATTCTATAAAAGATTTTTAGTTTTAGCTTAATAATAGCTTAGGGCTATATAATAATAAAGGTAAAGAATAACTTAAAGAAAAAGGGGGAGAGAGAGGAGAGAGAGAGAAAGAAAGGGGGTAATAAAATATAAGCTTAAAGCTAGTATAAGAGTATTATACTTATTTCTTATTTTTTAGGCTATTACTTTTTATATATTATTAAATATAAGTTATATATTATAATAATATATTTTAATTATAATATTTATATAGCTTTTTAGTGTATTTATATCTATACTATACTAGGTACTACTTCTTATTAAATCTTTAATATCTTTAGCTTATTAATCTTAAAAACTTTTAGTAAATTAAAATTAAAGAATATACTTTATTAATATAAATTACTTTATAAGTATAGTTACTAGCTTATTATACTTTAATGCCTTTTTAACTTTATATTAGTTATATACTAAGTATATACTTATATTAATAAGATAAAGGTAATTAAAATTCTTATAAAATAATAAAATATAGTAATAGTCTTTATTATTAGCTTAATAGCTATATATTAATAATTCTACTTTAAAAATATATTAATTAAAAAAAAAGGTATTAAGTTTAATTTATTTTATATATATTTATATAAGTATTATAGATTTATATTTAATAAAGCTTAAGTAAAGGTAAATAACTTTAGTAATAAAAGTAAAGTTAAAGTTAAGCTTTATTATTATATAGTTAATATAAGTTTAATATACCTATATAGTAATTCTTTCTTAGTATTAATAGTTTTTTTATTTTAAGGTAAGTGCTTTAATTAAAAATAGTTTTAGTAAGTAATTATAAAGCTAGTTTAAAAATAATATATAGTTTAGGTAGTTATTTTACTATAATAAGTAGCTATATCTTTAGTATACTAATTTATATTAAAGTTAAGCTATTATTATAATATATATATTATATATTTACTTAGCTATTCTATTAGCCTTTATTTATTAATAAAAGTATAATAAATAATAGTTAAAGTAAAGGTTAATTAAAGCTATAGCTACCTTAGTTTTAACTAAAGTATATAATATAGCTTTAAAGGTATTAGTTACTATTCTTAAGTATTTAGTTTATTTAGAAATAAATACCTTAGCTATACTTTATACTTTATTACTAATATTAATAAAAATATAGTATAATTTTATATTATATATAATAATACTTTAAATAACCTATATATATAAAAGCTATATATTATATAGTAAGTATTTTTAAGTTAAAGCTATTAGTAATATAAAAGTAAGCTATTACTATAATAGTTTTAACTTAACTTAGCTTTAATATACTTTTTAATAAAGTTTATAATAAACCTATACCTTAAGGAAGTAAGTAAGTTAAATTAGTTATATTATATTAATACTAAGCTAAATTAATATTATAATAATAGTATACTATTTAGTAAAGTATATAAGTTTACTCTTTTTTAAGTTAAACTTAAAGCTTAATTCCTTAAATTACTTTTAGTAAATTAATTATATAGCCTTAAGGTAGTTTTATATTTTTTTTATTATTTATTTATATATTAATATATTTATATTATTAGAAAATCCTATAATAAGTATAAATTATACTACTTAAAGCTTAGTATATAATAAAGTAATATAAAGTAAAAAAAAAATAAAAAAAATAAGTAATCCTTATAATACCTTTATAGTTATAAGTAAAGGGCTTATAAATTTATTATTAAAAAAAAGGCTAGCTATATATTTAGTAATAAAGAAGTAGGTTTATATTATAATTTATATAAGGATATTAGTAGTAATAAAGATATAAAATAACTATTTATAATAAATAGTATTAAAGGCTACTAATATATTTAACTAAAGTAGTAATATAATACTACTATAGTGCTATACTACTTATACTAATTCTATTAAAATACTTAGTATAACTTTTATTAATTTATTTACTTTATTACTTATTTATAAGTTAGGTAATGCTTTATTTAACTTAGCTATAAAGATAAGCTAGCTTATTATTATTACTTTTAATACCTTTTTAATAATATTAAAAAGTAAAATAAAGCATTAAACTCCTACCCTTTATTATTTTACTAAGGTTTTACTTAATTTATAAAGAATAACTACCTTTACCTTTTAAAATAAAACTAACTAATAGCTAATATAATAATATATATTTAATAGGTAAGTAAGGGTTTTAATTAAAGGCTTATTATATACTTTAAAATAATTAGCTAAAAGTTTATTAAGTTTAAATACCTTTTAACTTACTAAGCTTTTAATAATATTATAAATTTTATTAGTATTAAAATAATTCTTTATTAGGAATATTATAGTATTAAGGTAATTATTAAGGTTTTTTAATATATTATTTAACTAAGCTTAAAAGAAAAAGAAGAAATAATTAATTAATATAGCTACTTTTTTTTAATATAATTTAATAATTATAATATTTATTTCCTTACTTTAAATAAGGATTAAGATTTATTATTATTTTAATAATAGCTTATTATAAAGCTATACTTAATGCTTAAGTTTTTATAAGCTTTTTTAGTATATAGTTACTATCTTAATAATAAAGTATTAAGTATTATATTATTTATTACTAATAATTTAGCTTTATATTTAGGCTATATTAGTAGTAAGCTATTAGTTTTTTTTAATATAAACAGTCTACTACTACCTTAATACTCTTTTTATATTTTAAATAGTTTCTTTAGTATAGTAGTTTTATTATAAATTTAGCCTAAGGCTACCTTAAGGTTCCCTTAAAACTATTAAATTTATAATAGCTTAAAGCTTAGCTATTATTTATTTTATATAATTATTAACTTTTATTAGTATATAAAGTAAAGGTTTAGTAAGGTTATAGTAAAACTATATTATTATTTTAATTATTATAAAATTATTTTTTATATATAGCTACTTAAAATAAAAAGAATAGTTATTATTTAGCTTTAAGCTAGCGCTAATATAGATTAACTATAGTATATAGTTAAATTTAATAAGGTTTAGTTTTTCTAAAAATTTAACTTTTATATTATAAATAGCTTATATATAATTAATAATACTATCCCTTTTATTCTATATTTTTTAGGTTACTTTACTCTATAGTATTATAAATTTAAGCTATTACTATATTATTATTATAAAAAGTATATTATTCTTTATTAAGGTTTAGCTATAATAGTTTTAAAGTAAATAATATTAGTAAAAGTTATTAATAAAAATATTATAGTTTAAAGATAGGGCTATTATAAAGTTAAAAAGGGGTAATATTTAATTAAGTTTATAAGTAGAAAAGTATATTAAATAAATATAGTATTTTATTAATATAATTAAGTATTAATCCTTATTTATATATATTAACTATACTTTAGCTTTATATTAATAGTTTATATAAATTATAATTTAGTTACTTTAAGTAGTAAGTTAAAAGTAATTAAAGCTAGGGTTAAGTAATTTATTATTTATAGTTTTTAGCTTTTATATTATTATTATATTAGCTTTAAGTTAGGTTTTTAGTATTAAATATATAAGGTAGGTTTTTTTTATATATTTTAGTATATAGCTTTTATTATATACTTTATATAGTATATGAAATTAAGCTTAGTTTATTTAATACTATAGTAGCTATAGATTATTAGCTTAAAAAGGCCTGTATAGTAGCTTATAATTACTATATTAATTTTAGTTTTAATTTAAGGAGATAAGTATATAGTTTACTTACTTACTTTTATAGTAAAGCCTTTTATAATAATAAGTTATTAGTATTATATTTTTAGCTATAGCTAAGTATTTTTATTTAGCTATTTTTTTTTAGTATAAAAGGTTTAATAAAGGTAAAGGGCTATACTAGGTATATAATATATATATAGTTTTATTATTTATTTATAATATTATATATATAGAACTATATAAAGTAGGGCCCTAAGTAGTTAATATAGTGTTCCTATATAGCTTCTAATAGTGCTAAGTAAGTTTATTTATCTTCTTTAAACTAATTAAATATATAGTAGCTATATTATAGAGGCGCTATATAATATATAGCTATATAGCTAAATTTAAAGCACTTAAAGTATTAATAAAAATAAATAATATTATTAAAGGGTTTAGCTTTAAATATTTTAGCTTTATAAATAATTCTAGTATAATATAGCTTATTTATTATATTAATACTATTAACTATAATAATTAAGGGAGATTAGGTTATAATACTATATAGTTTTTATATTATAATCTTTATAAAACTCTATTTATTAACTATAATTATATTTTAAAGAATATAATTCTTTTCTTAGTTTTATATATAGTATATTAAAAAGCTTTTAATAATAATACTAAATATATATTAATTTAGTATTACTTTTAGCTTAAAAGTAATACTAACCTAAGCTATATTATTAGTATAGAGTTTTACTATATTATAAAATATAATTATAATATTACTACTATAAAGGTAGTATACTATTATAGTTATATTAATACCTATAGCTTAATTAATAGCTATAATAGTTTCTTTAAATAAGTAGTTTTATATTACTTTAGCTATAGTATTGCTTTTAATAATAGTTTTATAGTAAATATAAGGTAGTATTATTATTATTATAATATAAATTTATTAAATTAATATTTAAATAGTATTTTTAATAATAATACTAACTTAGCTTAAGGCTATAGTATTCTTAATACTAATAGCTTTCTTTATTATTTATTTAAATATTTTTTTTAAATTTTTAATTATAATAAGCTTATTAAGTAATAGTAAAGTTAATATTATTATTAATATTTTAAAGAGAGTTTAGAGTATAAAGAGTTTATATTAAGCTTATATTAAGGCTATATTATTAATATAAAAAATAATATTTTATATACTTTTTAATACTATAATTAATATAAGCTTAGTAATTTTATTATATTTAATTATAAGGTAGTTTAGTATTTACTTATATATAAGTAGTAATATAAAAGTAACTTAAGGTATTATTAATATAAATCTACCTTACCTTATAAAAGAGTAGTAGTAACTTTATATAAAGCTATAATTTTTACTATTAATATTTATTAGTATTACCTTATTTACTATACCTATACTTTAATACTAATATACTATTAAAGATAGGGTAAAATAAATATAGTAATTCTTTTTCTATACTTTTTAAAAGGTTTAGAGTTAGTTCTGCGTTACTACTACGGTGTAGGCGAATTTGCAAAAAGTTTTTAAGCTTTTATAGTATATAAGGAGTTAAAAAAAATTAGTATTTTCTATTAATAAGGAATTCTCTATATATATTTATAAAATTAAATATAGAGCTAGTATAATTAGAATTTATTAATTAAAAGGCACTATAAGGCCTTTCTTATAATATTTCTTATTATAATTAATAATATTCCTTATAAAATACATATTAATTATTTTAGTAGTATTAATATATATTTCTTCCTTAGAAATTTACTAATTATCTTTAGTAAAGTATCCCTTTTAGTAAATTAAGAAATTAATATAAGGCTTCTTACTTTTCTTTTAAAAGAATTATATATAATAATCTTAAATTCTTTTAATTTCCTAGTAGTTTACTTTACTTAATTTAGTTATATTTATTAAAAATAATATTAGTTTAATTTTTTTAAAAAAGTCTTTACTTTATTATAGTTTTTAAATATAAGCTATAGAAACTACTAAGTATACTTTTATAGTTAATAGGAAGTTTAAATAAAAGAAGAGGGAAAAGATTTACTTTAAAACTTTATATATTTAGTATATTAAAAAGACTATTTCTTTTTAAGCTTATTTAAAAGCTTATATCCTAAGTATAGCCTAAGGTATACTATATCTTTAATATTAATATTTACTAAGTTATACCTAAAGTTATATTTAATCTTTATAAGTATAGCTATTATTATAATAGTATACTTAGCTTCCCTTTAATATAGCTTTTATAGTACTAAAAGGTTAGTATTCTTAAAGTTTATAATAGATTTATTTAGGTTAATAAAAAGGTTTATTATTATAAATAGCTTATTACTAAGTATAAGTTTATTAAGTAATTAATTAATTAAAGCTATGCTTATATTATTAAGGTAGTATTAAAGTATTAGAAGTATTAAAGGCTAGGGGATATTTAGATTAGTTACTATATAATACTATACTATAATAATTATAGTTTAGTTTTTATACTTTACTATACTCTTAATTTATAGGTAATATACTATAGCTATAAGGAATTTTACTTTTAGCTTATAAAAAAGTATAGTTTAAAGGTTAGAGATAAACTTAGAGTCCTTATTACTAATAATTTTATATAGTAGTTTTTAGTTAATAAGGTAGAGTTTTTTTAATAAAAGTTTAGCTTAAATTTTTATTAAATACTTTTTATAGCTAGGGATAAGGATTATTTTCTTACTAAAAAAATAGTTTATTAGGTAAAGTAAATTATAAGTAGTAAATTCTTTTACTACTTATATTATATTTATAAAGCTAACTTTTAGTATATTTATAATAAAATTTAATTAAATACTATAAAAAGGCACTAGCTTTATTTAAAAAGGTTTTATTTCTTTTAAGGCTTAAGATTAAAGGACTATATTTTTTTTATAAATATTATAATATATTATATAGGTATATATCTAGCTACTTATTTATAAAAAGTAAATAGTAAAAAGCTTTTTAGCTATTCTCTTTATATTAAAGTAATAAGTATTATTATAAGTTAGCTAAAGGAAAGCTTTTATATAGTTTTAAAGAATATAAAGTTAGTATAGTCCTTTTAAATTATAGTAATAAAGAAGTTTATTATCTTAAAGGTTCTAGCTATATAGGGGAATTTATAGTTAGTTCTAATTAGCTTAGTATTACTTTTTTCTATATATAGTAGTACCTTTAATAATTTAGCTATACTTTATATTATATTAATACTTTATTATAATAAAATCCTTTAAATTATTATTTATAATAATAAAGGCTATAAATTCTTTTTTAAAGTATATATAAATATTAAGTTTATTAAATTTATTATAGTTAGCTACTTCTTTATAGCTAATATTAATAAGTAAGTAAGAAAGTATATTAAGTACTATAGAAGAGCAATTCTAATACTAAGGAATTTGAAAACTTTTTGCGAATTCGCCCGCACCGTAGTAGTGACGCGGAACCGACTCTAAACCTCTTAAAAAGTGTAAAAAAAGAATTACTATATCTGTTTTACTCTATCTCTAATAGTATATTAGTGCTAGAGCATAGGTATAGTAGATAAGGCAATGCTAATAAATATTAATAGTAAGAATTATAGCCTTATATAAAGCTATTATTATTTACTTATAGAATAGGGTAGCTTTATATTAATAGTGCCTTAAGTTGCTCTTATACTATTACTTATATATAAGCAAATACTAAACTACCTAACTATTAAATATAATAAAATAGCTAAACTTATACTAACTATAGTACTAAAGAGTGTATAGAATATTATCCTTTATATTAATAATATAGCCTTAATATATGCTTAATATAGCTTCCTTATGCTTTAGACTTATATTAAAATATTAATAAAATTAACCTTACTATTACCTAATAAGCTTATTATAGTTAAAAACTTAAAAGAAGTTATTAAATAAATAATAAAGAAAGTAGTTAGCACTAGAAATATAATAGCCTTAAGCTAAGCTAGCATTACTACTAAAAGCATTACTTAACTACCTATTTAATAGATTTAGGCTATAATAATAGTAATATTGCCTTATATTTACTATAAAACTATTATTAAAGATAGTATAATAGCTAAAGCTATATAAAACTACTTATTTAAAGAAACTATTACTATTATTAACTAAGCTACTAATATTAATACTATTATAGTAGTGTATTGCCTTTATAGTAGTAATACTATAATTATATTTTAGGATATAGTAAAGCCTTATACTAATAATATAGCTTAGGTTAGCACTGCTTTTAGTCTAAAAGTAATGCTAAACTAATATATATTTAGTATTATTATTTAGGGCTTTTTTATATACTATATATAGAACTAAAAGAAAAATAATATTCTTTAAAATATAATTATAGCTAATAGGTAGGGTTTAGTAAAGGTTATAGTATAGAAGCTATATAGTATTATAACTTAATCTCTCTTAATTATTACTATTAATAGAGTTAATATAGTAAATAGGCTATATTATACTAGAATTATTTATAAAGCTAAGATATTTAAAGCTAAGCCTTATAATAATGCTATCTATCCCTAATAATACTTTAGGTACTTTAAATTTAGCTATATAGCTATATACTATATATTACCCCTAAGGTATAGCTACTATATATTTAGTTAGTATAAAGAGGGTAAATAATTATACTTAGCGCTATTAAGAGCTATATAGGAACGCTATATTAACTGCTTAGGACCTTACCCTATATAGTCTTATATATATAATGTTATAAATAAATAATAAAACTATATATATACTATATACCTAGTATAGCCCCTAGCCTTTACTAAACCTTCTATATTAAAGAAAGATAGTTAAATAAAGGTATTTAGCTATAGCTAAAGAAGAGATATAAGTAACCTACTATTATAAAAGGCTTTACTATAGAAGTAAGTTAGTAGGCTATATACCTACCTCCCTAATACTAAACTAAAATTAATATAGTACTTATAAGCTACTATAAAGGCCTTCTTAAGTTAATAACCTATAGCTACTATAGTATTAAATAAGCTAAGCCTAACCTAATATACTATATAGAGTATATAATAAAGGTTATATACTAAAATATATAAAAAAAAACCTACCTTATATATTTAGTATTAAAGTTCTAACTTAAAGCTAATATAATAGTAATATAGGAGCTAGGAACTATAAATAGTAGACTACCTAACTCTAGCCTTAGCTACTTTTAACTTACTACTTAGAGTAGCTATACTATAATTTATATAAACTATTAGTATAGGCTTAAGGTATAGTTAATATATATAGGTAAGGACTAGTGCTTAATAATATTAATAGAATACTATATTTACTTAATATATTCCCTAACCTATAAACCTAATTAAATATTACCCTTTTTTAACTTTATAGTAGCCCTACCTTTAAACTATAGTATTTTTATAGAGGACTTTAACTAATACTACTTACTTTAAGACTATTATAGCTAAACCTTAATAAAAAGTAATACACTCCTTATATTAGTAATGTAGTAGTAGCTTAGACTTATAATACTATAGAGTAAAGTAACTTAAAGAATATAGAGTAAAAGAGATAGTATTATTAACTATACTTAGGTTACTTATAATATAGAAGCTAAATTTATAAGGGGACTAGACCTTATTAAATCTAACTATATTCTATAGCTTATTTATATTAGCACTAAACTAAGGCTATATAGTAACTGCTTGCTTTATTTTAAATAGTTATATATAGAAGATAACCTTATAGTAGCTAAGGTAGTAATATAGTTTTACTATAACCTTACTAAACCCTTACTCTAAATATCTATAGAAATTAATAGCTATATAAAATAAATAATAGCTAAGCTTTAATTTATTATAAACTTAGTAGTTTTAAAGAAACTTTAAGGTAATTTTAAGCTAAACCTATAGTAGAACTATTATACTAAAGAAGCTACCTAGAATGCTAAGAGAGTATTATAATAGTAGTAAATATTCTATACTAAGGAGAACTAGTAACTTATAGCTAATATAGCTTAGATATAGTACTAAACTATTAGTAATAAAAGGTATAGTGCTTAGTGCTTTACTATTAAAGTAGCTACTACCTATAGAGGAGACCTATAGAAATTTAAATACTAGGTATAGCTTTATAGTAAACTACTACTAGAATAGTAGTGAATCTTTACTTTTATTTAAGGTAAGGGTATAAATACTATAACTACTAAGTTATACTAAGAAAAAGCAGCTATATTAGCTAACTATTTCTTCCCTTCCTTCTAAGTCTAACTTAATAATATACTAAAGAATTTTAATAACTACCTTAATACTATAATATTTTTATTAAAAAACTACTTTAATATTAATAAAATTTATAGTATTATTAAGAGCCTAGCTAGCTAAAAGGCACTAGGACTAAATAAACTTTTAGCTAAATACCTTAAAGTATATAGTAAGCTACTAGCTAGAACCCTTACCTACCTACTTAATATATACTACTATATTAGCTACTACCTAGCTTTATTTTAGTAAGTAAAAGTTATTATTCTTTATAAGCTAGGTAAAACCTTAATAAAGCAGTAAAGAGCAAGGGCCTAGCGCTCTATCTTACTTTTTAGTATTATTAATAAAGTAATAAAGGTAGTAGTAGTAAGTTAGCTTACCCTTATAGCTAAATTAAGCAGTATACTGCCTAACCTATAAATAGGCAATAAAGTAAATAGGTTAATAGAGGTTATACTAAGTGTTTTAGTGGAATTAGTATGTATAGTATAGCACTATAGTAGTATTATATTACTACTCTAACTAGATATATTAGCAGCCTTTAACACTATTTACTATAAAAGACTAACTTATACCCTTATAGCTACTAGGATCCTTATATAAATAGTAGCGTAAACTTACTCCTTTACTACTAAATATACTACTAACCTTTATTTTAATAGTAAATTTATAAGCCCTTTATTTATAACTATAAGTATACTATAAAGGTCTTTAATCTCTTTTATTCTCTTCTTACTCTATATTACCCCCTTATATACTAAGCTTTAAGTAGTATATTCTATGCTTATTATAGGCTTCTCTAATAATATAAATATACTTATATATAGGTATATAGTAAAGGAGATATAGGATTGCCTTAAGGCTACTTAAGCAATTTACTAAAACTAATTCTAAGAATTAGGTTTTAAGTTTAACCTAAGGAAGAGCAAACTTATATACTTTACTAAGTAGCGCGCTATAATTACGTTATTAGTCTAACTTAGCACTAATATAGTGTAACTAGTTTAGTTTGCCTACTTTCTTAAGGTATAGGTTTATTATAAGCTTTACTAAAAAGTATACTAGAGTTAAGTTAAGTTAAAACTAGTATAGTAATAGCTTACACTTATATTACTAGTAGCTTTAACCTAGGGATATTTATTATATAATATATAACTCTTATATATATAGGTTATTTAAAGTATAATTATATATAGTGTAGAATTACACTATACCCTTACTAAAGTTAGTAGTAAAGCTAAAGGTATAGCTAAGGTATTTATTTCTAAATAGACTAAGTGCTTAAGAATAGTAACTAGTATATTTAAGGTAATACTATATACTCTAGTTAAAACTAAGGCAGCTATAGCCTTAATTAACCTTTACCTTAACTATTATTTACTTTACTTTTATTAATAAATAGAAGCTAATAGAATAGCTAAGCGTATCTATAGTGCCTACACTATAATAGTAGCTTAACTTAGATATAAACTAATACACTAAGGGTATAGCTACCTACTATACCTAAATAACTACCTAAACTATATATTATTCCTAAACTAACCCTATAACTACCTACTAAAGCCCTCTTTAACTAAAGCACTTACTTTAAAATAAAAGGACTACTAATACTAAGAGTAGGCTACTATATAGGCATACTAAACTAATATTAACTATATAGCAGTAGAGCTTAACCCTAGCTTTACTTTTACTACTAAAGTTATTTACCTTTACTTAAGCCTAACTAAGTATAAATCTATAGCGCTTATATAAATATATATAGAATAAATTAAATTTAATGCTTTTTTTTTAGCTAATACATTCCTAAGGTAGAATTACTAATATATAGCTATTAGGTTAATAATAAAGACTACTACTATATTTTACTATTCTATAAAAATTTTAACTATCTCTACTCTATTAATATAGGCATATACTTAGTATAAAACTAGTGTAAAGTTAGAGAGGCTTTAGAAAATAATAAGCTAGTAACTACTCTTACTAAGTAGCTTATATTAATAGGGTATATTCCTTAGTTTTAGCTTATAAAAAGCTTATAAGATTAATAGGCTAAGGATATTAAGAATATAATACTATATAGTACCTAGTGTAGTATAGGTATAGAGGCAGTGGGAAGCTAT
This sequence comes from Claviceps pusilla, assembly GCA_018360225.1. Taxonomy (NCBI): domain Eukaryota; kingdom Fungi; phylum Ascomycota; class Sordariomycetes; order Hypocreales; family Clavicipitaceae; genus Claviceps; species Claviceps pusilla. The sequence continues at coordinate 49,516 of SRPW01000010.1, read as the reverse complement.
ATAGATATTATAGCTAGCATAGATTATTAAAATATATAACTTATTTTTAAAGAAAAATAAATATAGTAGCTAAGAAAATAGAAAATAAGTATAATATACCTACACTAGCCCTAGGCCTATACCCCCTTAGCCCCTAGCTCCCCCCCCTCCTCCTTTACCCCCCCTCTTTCCTTCTTTATTCCCTTCTTCTCCTTTACTACCTCCTTAATATAGCCCTATATAGTAACTATAGTAAGCCTATTCTATAAAATATTATTTAATTCCTTTAGTATATTAATAATATAGTAAGTCTATAGCAATAGCTTACCCTTAACTAAGGTTAAGGCTAAGGCTACTATAATACTACTACTAACCTATATTACTATATTAGTAAATAAGCCTACCTACTTTATAAGTTAAACTACCTCTTTTTAAGTAGTATTATACTTTATAGCCTAACTATATATTAGTATTATATTAGTATTATAGTAAAACTATATCTTAGCTGCCTTACACTTATATTAATAGACTCCCTAAAGGTATAAAGGTTCTATATATTTATAACTTACTTAATAGCCTCTTAGTATAATATAATATTTAGATTTAGCTATAAAACTAATTAGCTACTACCTAGCTACTAATATAGATAAAGAATATAATACTTATATCTAAATAAGTCTTTTTTACTTTTATATACTTAAAGTATATACTACTAGTATTTACTTAACTTAGTAATAGGAGTAGTATAGGTTAGAAGGGGGCACTAACCTTTAGTGCTATAGCACTATTTTTTAATGTTTTTAGCTTATATTAAGTAAGCTTTATAGGGCTAGGCCTATAATTAGCCTAGCTATATAAGGATTAATAGTAGTAGTGTATTAAAAAGGGACTAGTACTTATTCTAAGTATAATAATTAATTTTATTATAAGAGTAGGTAGTATTTTTAATAACACTATAGTTAGTTTAGGGCAGTAATAGGGTAGCATTATTATAAAAATAGAAATAGGGGTATACTTATAATAAAAGCAATAAATAAAGAAGGAAGAAAAAAGGGAAGAGCTTAAAAATAAGAAGAAAAGAGTAAATATAGTGTTTCTTTCTTTTTTTATTATATAACTAATAGATAGCTAATAGTTAGTTTAATAATAGCTAGCTACTAGCTAGTGTAGCTAATGCTATAGAGGTATAGAAGCTAAAGAAAGGTTTTAAGTAAAGAGGTAGTAACCTAGGGGAATTAAATAGGGACTAGTATAGAAAATAGGCTAAGCACTTAAGGCAACTTACTATAACTTATAAACTACCCCTAAGGGTAATCTATATTATCACTACGCCTCTACTAACCTAGTCTAATTCCTATTTTACACTATACACTCTCCTATAATACTAGTTAAGTTTAGCTAGCAGCACACCACTTTTTATAATTAGAACTAGCGTAAAGCTACTATAGCTCTGCTATAGAACACAGAAAAAGGTTATATATAGGTTTTCCTCCCTATGCTAGGGTTTTTCCTATATAGTTTAAGTAGCGGAGGTACTAGTATTGGGCTCACAAGCCTGACTAGTGTAATAATAATAATAATAATATTAAGTACTATATTTAAGGTGCTAGGAATATAAATAATATAGATTTTAAACTATAAGAAATAATTTATAACTTTAATAAGTTTAAGGTTAGCTTTATTAAAATTTATTATTATAAGTAAGGTATACTAAATAATTCCCTTTATTAATAAGTAATTAGTAATAATATTTATAGCTAATAAAGTAAATTAAGCTATTTTCCTTAACTTTTTTATCCCTTATATAATAGTAGTAACCTTTATTTTTATTAAGCTATACTTTTTTTTAATAGCTAAGGTTAGCTAAAAGAGAAATAAAATAAAATAAAGTTTATTATTATTAATATTTATTTTAAAAATACTAATAATATTTTAATTAATTATTAATAAAAAGGTATATAAGCTAAAACCCTTTTTATATATATTAACTTTAAAGAAAAAAGGCATTTTAGAGTTATAGTGTTAAAGTAGAATCTTAGTATATAAAAGTTCCTAAATTACCTTAAAAAATATAATTTTTTACTTAAAGAGTATAAAACTTACCTACTAAGCTATATATTTTTATATTTACTTAAATAACTTAATAAAAAGCTTATTTTTTTTATAAAGGTTTTAAAGAATTTTAGTTTTTTTATTTTATAGGGGTTTAATATATAGATTAAATTAAAGGACCTTTATATAAAGAAATCTAGCTATTTCTATAAAGGTTTTAAAACTTAAAAATATAGTAAGTATTTAAAGGTTTTTAAATGCTTTAATATAGTTATTAGTATTAATAATACCTTTAATATTTATAATAAAACCTAAAAGCTAGATTAAAAAGTAACTAATAAATAATTTCTTAGCTATTATATATAAATAGTATTTCTTAAAAATTAAGAATATTATTTTAAGGTAAGCTAAATATTCTTTAAAAGTATTAAAGAAAATTATAAAATTATTAATATATACTTATATAAAGGTATAGTATTTATAAAATTACTTATTTATAAAGCACTAAATTTATACTAAGGAATTCTTATATCCTTATATTATAATATAAAATACTTAAATTCCTTTCTTAAAAATAATTGCTATTTTATTATAGTATTTATACTATACTAAAAGTTAGTTAAAAAAACTAAAGGTATTTAAAAGGGATATTTAATACTTTCTTTATATATTCTTTATAATATCTCTTTAATTAAGTAAAGGGTATATATCTAAAATAGTAATATTATTTATAAGCTTTATATTAACTACTACCCTTTCTTTATATTCTTTCTTAATATTATACTAAATAAGAAAGCTAGAGTATAGGTATAGTGCTTTCTTACTTACTTTTAAATAAAATACTTTACTAGCTTTATACTTTTTATTAAAGATTTTATAAAATTTCTTAAAATCCTTTCTACTTAAGTTATATACTTATAAAGGTTTTATTTAATTTTACTAATTATTAATAAAATTAATATATATTTACTCTTTCTTAAGTATTAACACTACCCTTTAGTTATAGTAAATATTATATTTATTAATAAGTTTAATAAGTTTTTTTATAGCTACTAAGTTAAGATTTATAATTTTAATACTAAATTTATTTATAATAAATAAAATATTATTTAAATATATAATATTATATAAAGGGATATTACTATTAACTACCTTAGGGTTAAAGTTATTAATAATATTTTTATTATCTTTCTTTATTTTAAAAGGAAAAATATTCTTTAGTGCTACTAACTTTTTATAGCTTTATAAAATATTAATATTATAACTATAGAAAGTAAAAAAGGTTTTAATATTTTTTATAGTAAAATAAAAATTTACTAAGTTTAGACCTTAAAGGTTCCCTAGCCTTTAGTTAAGCTTAATATAAATTAAAAGGTCTATAAAGTTATAAATTAATAAGTATTTTACTTACTTATAATTTATAATATTATTAAAAATTTAATAGTTCTTTAAGATAAAAAAATAGATACCTATAGCCTTATATACTATATAATCCTTCTAAAACACTAGTATAAATTCTAAGCTATATAGTAGTATAGTAATATTATATATTATAATAACCCTTTTAGTTAGAACTATATTAATAAAGTAGAAAATATAGCTAAGTATAGTTATATTATATATAAATTAGAAAATAACCCTAGGGTTAATAAAGTTAATTTAAATACTATAATTATATATAAAATCTATACTAATTAATAGTTTTAATATAAGTTTCTTTATTATATAAATAGTTATAATAAAGTAACTAAATACTAACTTCCCTTTAGCTTTACCCTTAATATATAAATTAAAAGTAGTAGTTTTTATAATATAAAAAAAGGAATTTATACTATTTATAGGTTTAAGCTTTTAAGTTCTTTATTAAATATTATAACTATTTTATTAAAGCTACTTTTTATTAACTAGTATTAATAAAATTCCTATATTAAAGTAGATTTTATAGTCCTACCCTTAGTTATTAAAGTAAAGGTTTACTTTAAAATAAATAGTTACCTTTTTTTTTAATAATTTCTAATTAATATAGTTATACTATAGCTTTAATAACCTAACTATTAGTTAGTTCTTTAAATACTATAATTTTTTTATAATATATATTAAAAAAGAATATAGGCTCTTTAATATAGAAAGTATTTATAAAGTTAAATTTATCCTTATTAAAGTTACTTTTAATAACTCCTTCTTTAATTATATAGTATTTTAATAATATTAAGCAAGACTCTTTAGCTTTTATATTTAAGTTATTTATTATAACTATATAGTTTATATTATTATTATCCTTAAGCGCCTATTTCTTATAAAATTAGGGTCTATAGCCTTTATAGTTATAATAAGGGCGCTTAAAGGAGTTATAGTAGTAGGTTTTAGCTTTTTTATATTACTTAGGGGCATTTAACTCCTTAGTATAGAAAGTAGCTACTAATATACCTCTATTAAAATCCTTAAGGAATTATTATAAGGCCCCTTTATAACCTTTATAGGAATAACTATAGTTAGGTTAAAAAGAGTATAAATAGCTTTATAGTTAGTAGTTTTTTATTTATATTTATTACTAAATTTATAATACCTTTTATAGCTTTATAAGTATTAATAGTAACTACCTTACTAGTATTAAGGTAAACTATAGCTACTACTATAGTAGCTATTATGCTAAGGGGGTTTATTTTAGTAAGTATTAACGCTATAGTAAGGGGGATTTTTAGCTATAAAGTCTAAGTCCTTTATAAGAAAGTAAGTAAATAACTAAATCTTATTTTTCTTAGCCCTATAGTAGGTTTTATTACCCAAGATAAAGTCTTTGAAGTCCTGCCTCTTACCTTCTACTAAATTAATATATATATTATAGTAGTCTACTCTTATTAATTAGGGATAGATTTAGTAAAGTTCTATGCGGCACCGCGACCCGATCTCCCTTAATTATCGCAGTCGACGGTGTCGATGCAGCAAACAGGCTATGCTACACTAGGATTATCTATAAAGCTAAGATATTTAAAGCTAAACCCTATAATAATGCTATCTACCTCTGCTAATGCTTTAAGTGCTTTAAATTTAGCTATATAGCTATACACTATATAGCGCCCCTATAGTATAGCTACTATATATTTAGCTAGTATAAAGGGGGTAAGTAAACTTACTTAGTATAATTAGGAGCTATATAGGAATGCTATATTAACTACTTAGGTCCTTAATTTATATAGTTCTATATATATAATATTATAAATAAATATTAAAACTATATATACACTATATACTTAGTATAGCCCCTAATCTTTACTAAACCTTTTATATTAAACAAAAATAGTTAAATAAAAGTGCCTAGCTATAGCTAAAAATATAACATTAGTAATTTATTATTATAAAAGGCTTTACTATAAAAATAAGTAAGTAAACTATATACTTATCTCTTTAAATTAAGATTAAAATTAATATAGTAATTATAAGCTATTATAAAGGCCTTTCTAAGCTAATAACCTATAGCTATTATAATATTAAATAAGCTAAGCTTAACTTAATATACTATATAAAGTATATAATAAAAGTTATATACTAAAATATATAAAAAAAAACCTACTTTATATATTTAGCGCTAGAAACCTAACTTATAATTAATATAATAGTAAAATAAAAGCTAGAAACTATAAATAAAAAACTATTTAACCTTAGCCTTAGCTACTTTTAACTTATTACTTAAGGTAATTAAACTATAATTTATATAAACTATTAATATAAGGCTAAGGTATAGTTAATATATATAGGTAAGAATTAGTGCTTAATAATACTAATAGGATACTATATTTATTTAATATATTTCTTACTTATAAACTTAATTAAATATTACCTCTTTCTAACTTTATAGTAGCTTTACCTTTAAACTATAGTATTTTTATTAATAACTTTAATTAATATTATTTACTTTAAAATTATTATAGCTAAACCTTAATAAAGAGTAATATACTTTTTATAATAATAATATAATAATAGCTTAGATTTATAATACTATAGAGTAAAGTAATTTAAAGAATATAAAGTAAAAAAAATAATACTATTAACTATATATAAGCTACTTATAATATAAAGGTTAAATTCTTAAGTAAACTAAACCTTATTAGTTTTAATTATATACTATAATTAATCTATATTACTACTAATTTAAAGCTAAGTAGTAATTATTTACTTTATTTTAAGTAGCTATATATAGAAAATAATCTTATAATAGCTAAGATAGTAATATAGTTTTATTATAAACTTACTAAAGCTTTACTTTATATATTAATAAAAGTTAATAATTATATAAAATAAATAATAGCTAAGCTTTAAGCTATTATAAATTTAGTAATATTAAGAAAACTTTAGAATAATTTTAAGCTAAATTTATAATAAAACTATTAAGCTAAAAAAACTACTTATAATATAAAGAAAGTATTAAGGTAGTAGTAAACTTTTTATACTAAAAAGAATTAGTAGCTTACTATTAATATAGCTTAAATATAAAGCTAAGTTATTAATAATAAATAGTATAATACTTAGCACTTTACTATTAAGGTAATAACTATATATTAAGGAAGCTTATAGAAACTTAAATACTAAGTATAGCTTTATAGTAAACTATTATTAAAATAATAGTAAATTCTAACTTTAATTTAAAGTAAGGGAATAAATACTATAATTATCAAATTATATTAAATAAAAGTAGCTATATTAGCTAACTATTTATTTCCTTTCTTTTAGGCTTAGCTAAATAATATATAAAATAATCTTAATAACTACCTTAATACTATAATATTCCTAATAAAGAATTACTTTAATATTAATAAAATCTATAGTATTATTAAAAGCCTAATAAGTTAAAAAGTACCTAAACTTAATAAACTTTTAGCTAATTACCTTAAAATATATAATAAGCCCTTAGCTAAAACCTTTATATATTTATTAAATATATACTATTATATTAGCTATTACTTAGCTTTATTTTAAAAGGTAAAGATAGTTATTCTTTATAAACTAAGTAAAACTTTAGTAAAATAATAAAAAGTAAAAGCTTAATGCTTTATATTACTTTTTATTATTATTAAAAAGGTATTAAAAGTAATAATAATAAGTTAGCCTATCTTTATAGCTAAGTTAGGTAGGGTATTACCTAACTTATAAATATATAATAAAATAAATAAATTAATAAAAGTTATATTAAGTATTTTAATAAAATTAATATAAGTAGTATAATACTATAATAGTATTATATTACTACTTTAGTTAAATATATTAATAGCTTTTAATACTATTTATTATAAATAATTATTTTATATTTTTATTACTATTAGTATTTTTATATAAATAAACCTACTCCTTTATTACTAAATATATAGCTAGTCTCTTTTTTAATAATAAATCTATAAACCCTCTACTTATAACTATAAAGGTACTATAAAGGTTACTTATTTTTTCTATTCTTTTCTTACTTTATATTACTTTATTATATACTAAGCTTTAAGTAATATAATCTATACTTATTATAGGATTTTCTAATAATATAAATATACTAGTATATAAATAAATAATAAAGGAAATATAAAATTACTTTAAAGCTATATAATTAGTTTACTAAGAATAGTTTAAGGAATTAGGCTTTAATTTTAATTTAGAAAAGAGTAAACTTATATACTTTACTAAATAATATACTATTATTATAATATTAATTTAGCTTAGTATTAATATAGTATAACTAATTTAATTTACTTACGTTTTTAAGGTATAAGTTTATTATAAACTTTATTAAAAAATATACTAAAGCTAAGTTAAGTTAAAACTATTATAATAATAACTTACTTTTATATTATTAATAGCTTTAACTTAAGAATACTTACTATATAATATATAGCTTTTATATATATAAGTTATTTAAAGTATTATTATATATAATATAAAATTATATTATATTTTTATTAATATTAATAATAAAGTATAAAGTATAGCTAAGATATTTATTTCTAAATAAACTAAATACTTAAGAATAGTAACTAATGCCTTTAAAGCTATATTATATACTTTAGTTAAAACTAAAGTAGCTATAGCTTTAATTAATCTTTATTTTAACTATTATTTACTATACTTTTATTAATAAATAAAGGCTAATAAAATAATTAAGTAAGTATATAATATATATACTATAATAATAGCTTAACTTTAATATAAACTAGTATACTAAGGATATAGCTACTTATTATAGTAAAATAACTACTTAAACTATATATTATTTTTAAACTAACTTTATAATTACTTATTAAAACTATTTCTAACTAAAGTACTTACTTTAAAATAAAAGAACTATTAATATTAAAAAAGAATTATTTTATTAGTATACTAAACTTATACTAATTATATAGTAATAAAGCTTAACCTTAAATTTACCTTTATTATTAAAATTATTTATCTTTACTTAAGCTTTATTAAATATAAATTTATAGTATTTATATAAATATATATAAAATAAATTAAGCTTAATACCTTTCTTTTTAATTTATATATTTTTAAAGTAGAATTATTAATATATAGCTACTAAGCTAATAATAAAGATTATTATTATATTTTATTATTTTATAAGAATTTTAATTACCTTTACTTTATTAATATAAATATATACCTAGTATATAACTAATATAAAGTTAAGAAGGTATTAAAGTATAATAAGCTAATAACTATACTTATAAAGTAGTTTATATTAATAAGGTATATCCCTTAATTTTAATTTACTAAAAGTCTTTAAGATTAATAAGCTAAAGATACTAAATATATAATAAAATTTAGCACCTAGTATAGTATAGTCGTAGAAATAATAAGGAGCTATATAAATATTATAGTTAGAATATAATTATTATAATATATAACTTATATTTAATAAAATATAAAAAAATAGTAGCTTAAAAGATAAAAAAAAAAATAGGTATAATGCTTTTATACTAGCCCTAGACCTATGCCCTATTACCCCCTTTCTCCCCCCCCTCTCCTCTCTCTCTCCCTCTTTCTTTAGGTTATTCTTTACCTTTACTACTATATAGTGTTACGCATCGCGGGATCCCTAGGTTCCTCTTAGCCTAAGCTCTTCGGATCCCGCGGACCACGATGCCCTAGTCTAGCCTCATATATCAGGCATCTGGCCAGATATGCCCATACCATACATTTTGTGTGGTGTGAGCATTCTTAGATAGATGATCAATACATATCAGCTCCTTCTGGATGTAACATATAGCCTTATACTGCTATTAAGCTAAGCCTATAGACCTTCTATAGAATATTATTTAAAATATTATCTTATTTCTTTAATATATTAGTAATATAGTAAGCCTATAGTAATATTCTATTTTTAATTAAAATTAAGGCTAAAACTACTAAAGTATTACTAATAGCTTATATTACTATATTAATAAATAAGCCTACTTACTTTATAAGCTAAACTATTTTTTTTAAGTAATATTATATTTCTTAACTTACTTATAAGTTAATATTATATTAATATTCTAACTAAATTAAAGCTAAGCTACCTTATATTTATACTATTAAACTCCTTAAAAATATAAAGGTTTTATATATTTATTACTTATTTAATAGCCTTTTAATATAATATAATATTTAAATTTAGCTATAAAACTAATTAGCTTTTACCTAGCTATTAATATAAATAAAGAATATAATATTTATACTTAAATAAATCTTTTTTACTTTTATATACTTAAAGTATATATTATTAATACTTATTTAAATTAGTAATAAAAGAGATATAGGTTTTAAGGGAGTACTAACCTTTAGTATTATAGTATTATTTTTTAAAATTTTTAGCTTATATTAAGTAAGCTTTATAAGGCTAAGCTTATAATTAGCTTAGCTATATATAAATTAGTAGTAATAATATATTAAAAAGAAAGTAATACTAACTTTAAATATAATAATTTATTTATTTATAAGGGTAAAAAGTATCTTTAATAATATTATACTTAGTTAAAAGTAGTAATAAAGTAATATTACTATAAAAATAAAAATAAAGGTATATTTATAATAAAAGTAATAAATAAAAAAGAAAAAAAAAATTAAAAATAAAGAAAAAAAAGGTATATATATCTCTTTCTTTTTATTATATAATTAATAGTTAGCTAATAATTAGTTTAATAATAGCTAGCTACTAGCTTATATAATTAATACTATAAAAGTATAAAAGCTAAAAAAAGGTTTTAAGTAAAGAAATAGTAGTTTAAAAAAATAAGCTAAGAATTAATATAAAAGTTCAACTAAATACTTAAGGTAACTTACTATAATATATAAATTACCTTTAAAGGTATCCTTTAGTATTACTATACCTTTACTAACCTAATATACTTTTTATTTTATATTATATACTTTTTTATAATACTAATTAAGTTTAGCTAGTAATATACTACTTTCTATAGTTAGAATTAGTATAAAGTAACTATAGCTTTACTATAAAACCTAAATAAAGGCTATATATAGGTTTTCCCCCCTATACTAGGGTTTTCCTATATAGTCTAAGTAGCAGTAGTACTAGAATTAGGCTAACAGCCTAACTAGAGTAATAATAATAATAATAATAGTAAAGTTCTATATAAAGCTTATAGTAAAGGCATATAAGGAGCTAAAGATTAGTAAATTCCCTATTAGCTTTAGTATAGAAGAAAATCTTCGCTATAAACTTATATAGTAATATCTTAAATAAAATATTATTTTTAGTAAATTTAGCTTAATTAAGCTATACTATAGTGTTTTAAATCTTAATATTAAATTCCTTGTTAACTATAATAATAAATATTAACTTAAGGTTATAGAAAATTATAGCCCTTCCTATATTATTAAGGTACTAATAGTACTATATATAGGTAGGACTATAGAAAAGGTACTATACTTAGTGTTTAATCTATTCCTAGTAGTTAGGACTAATATAACTATAGTAATCCCTAATTACTTAGATTTAAAGGTTTATATTTATAAAGATAGTATATTTACCCTTATATTTAATAGCTTTACTATTAATATTATTTAGATTTATTTTAAGGTTAAAATACCTAATATTACTGAGCTTTTATAAGGGTTCTATTAAATAGTCTATTATTAAAGGGGCTTAAATAGTAGGATTCTCCTAAGGGTTCTTATCTTTAAATTACTATTCTATAGGTATAAATAATAGTTTTTAAGTATATATATAGTATTTTTAAAGAGCGGCTTATTATAAAGTAGGGGGTTATATAAAGCCTTATAAAACTCTTTATTTACTAGGTATTCTTTAAGCTAAAAAGTCTTAGTATAGTAAGTATTAAGGGTTATTATATAAGCTAGTTATATTTATATATCTATTATTCTAAAGAATGCTATAAGATGCTATATATCTAAGGTTAGAGCCTACCCTAAGGTAAATAGAGGGTATTAGGTTAGTTTTATAATTTACTAGTAAGATTCAGCTAGTTTAAAGGTATCTAGAGTAGTGGTTAAGTAAGTTACTGCTTTATTAATTTCTTTTACATTATTATAGTAGATTTTATTAAGAATAGCCCCTTATTAGTTATATATATTAGTAAGAAATTACTAAAATTTATTATATATATTAGGCTTATACTATTATCTTTAAGTTTCTATTACCTATAAAAAGGGTATATATTCTACCTAACTACTAAGGGAGTAGGAGATTACCTTATTTTAGTTAATTTATATAGGATTTAATAGTGCTTTTAAAAAGGGATTTAGTGCACTAAAAGTTATATAAGAGTGGATTTTTATTTTTAGAATAGTTTCTTAGTAAAAGCTAGCATTAATATAGTTTCTTTTTTATAAAAAGGCATTGTTTTTTTTAGTGTAAAATAAGATATTTAGGGTCTTTAAAGGTCCCTTAATTTCTATACTTATTAAGTCTCGTATTAACTTATTCTTTAGAATATTATATATACCTATAGTAATAGTATTTTCCCTATATTTTAGGCTATTCTTTAGTATAGTAATATTATTCTTTAATACTAAATATACTTATTTAAAGAGGTATTTTAGCTTAGCTTTATAAATAATACTTTTTATTATTTTTTACTTAGTATTAACAAAAAAACTTTTCGCGATTTCGCCCGCACTGCAGTAGCGACGTAGAACTAACTCTAAACCTCTTAAAAAGTATAGAAAAAGAATCACTATATCTGTTTTACCCTATCTTTAATAGCGCATTAGTGCTAGAGCGTAGGTGCAGCGGATAAGGCAATGCTAATAGATATTAACAGTAGAAATTATAGCCTTATATAGAGCTACTACTACTCTCTTATAGGGTAGGGCGGCTTTATATTAATAGCGCCCTAAGTTACTCCTATGCTACTGCCTATGCGTAAGCAAATACTAAACTACCTTATAATTAAATATAATAAGATTACTAAGCTTATACTAGCTATAGTGCTAAAGAGTGTGTAGAATATCGTCCTTTACGTTAATAATGTGGCCTTAACGCAAGCCTAACACAGACTCCTCACACCCCAGACCCTCTCCAAAACACCAACAATAATATCAACCTTACCATCGCCCAACAAGCCTATTACAGTTAAAAATCTAGAAGAAGTAGTCAAACAAGCGGTAAAGAAAGCCGTTAGCGCCGGAAACGCCGCGGCCCCGAGCTGGGCCAGCATTGCTGCCAAAAATGCCACCCAAACACCAATCCAACAACCCGCGGCCGCCGCGGCACCGAACGAGCCAAGCCCAACCCAACACACTGTATAGAGTACATGATAGAAGTTATGTACTAGAACACACAGAAGAAAACCCACCTTATATACCTAGCGCTGGAAACCCAACCCGGAGCTAACGTAATAGCGATATAGGAGCCGGGAACTATAGACAGCAGACCACCTAACCCTAGCCTTAGCCGCTTTTAACTTACTGCTTAGGGCAGCTAAACTATAATTTATATAAACTACTAGCATAGCACTAAGGTATAGTTAACGTATATAGGCAAGGATTAGTGCTTAATAACACTAGTAGAATACTATATCTATTTAATATACTCCCCTACCTATAAACCTAATTAAATATTACCCCTCCTTAATTTTATAGCAGCCCTACCTTTAAACTATAGTATTTTTATTAGTAACTTTAACTAATATTATTTACTTTAAAACTATTATAGCTAAACCTTAATAAAAAGCAACACACTCCTTATAATAGTAACGTAGTAGTGGCTTAGACTTATAACGCTATAGAGCAAAGTAACTTAAAAAATATAAGGTAAAAAAGATAGCACTATTAACTATATATAGATTACTACTAATATAAAAGTTAAATTCCTAGGAGAACTAAACCTTATTAAATCTAACTATATACTATAGTTAATTTACATTAGCGCTAGTCTAAGGCTAGGCAGTAACTATTTACTTTATTTTAAGTAGCTATATATAAAAAATAATCTTATAATAGCTAAGGCAACAATATAGTTCTACTATAAACTTACTAAACCTCTACTCTATATACTAGTAGAAGTTAATAATTATATAGAATAAATAATAACTAAGCTTTAAGCTATTATAGACTTAATAGTCCTAAGGGAACCCTAAGGTAGCCTTAGGCTAAATCTATAGTAAAACTACTACACTAAAAAAGCTACCTAAAATATAAAGAAAGCATTAAAATAGTAGTAAACCTCCTACACTAAGGAGAACTAGTAGCTTGCTACTAATATAGCTTAGATATAGAACTAAGTTATTAATAATAAATAGTATAATACCTAGCGCTTTACTATTAAGGTAGTAACTATATACTAAGGAAGCTTATAGAAACTTAAGCGCTAGGTATAGCTTTATAGCAAACTACTACTAAAATAATAATAAATTCTAACCCTTATTTAAGGTAAGGGACTAGATACTACTATTACTAAATTATACTAAAAGAAAGTAGCTATACTAGCTAACTATTTCTTCCCTTTCTCCTAGGCCTAGCTAAATAATATACTAAAAGACCTTAATAACTGCCTTAATACTATAATATTCCTAATAAAGAACTACTTTAATACTAATAAAATTTATAGTATTATTAAAAGCTTAGTAAGTTAAAAGGCACCTAAACTTAATAAACTTTTAGCTAGCTACCTTAAAGTATATAGTAAGCCCTTAGCTAAAACCCTTATATACCTACTTAATATATACTACTATATTAACTACTACCTAGCCCTATTTTAAAAGGTAAAAGTAATTATTCTATATAAACTAGGTAAAACCTTAGTAGAATAATAAAAGGTAGAAGCCTAACACTCTATTTTACTTCTTAATATTATTAAAAAAGTATTAAAAGTAGTAGTAGTAAGCTAGCTTACCCTTATAGCTAAGTTAAGTAAGGTATTACTTAATCTATAAATAAGTAATAGGGTAAATAGATTAATAGAAGTTATACTAAGTATCTTAGTAGAATTAGTGTAGGTAGTGTAGTACTATAGCAGTATTATATCGCTACTTTAGTTAGATATATTAGTAGCCTTTAACACTATTTATTATAAGTAGTTATCTTATACCCTTATTACTACTAGCATTTCTATATAGATTATAGCATAGACCCGCTCCTTTACTGCTAAATATATAGCTAGCCTCTTTTTTAATAATAAATCTATAAGCCCCCTACCTATAACTATAGGGGTGCTATAAGGGTTACCTATTTTTTTTATTCTTTTTCTACTTTATATTACCCTATTATATATAAAGCTCTAAGTAGTATAATCTATGCTTATTATAGGATTTTTTAATAATATAAATATATTAGTGTATAAATAAATAGTAAAGGAGATATAAAACTACCTTAAAGCTATATAATTAATTTACTAAAAGTAGTTTAAGGAATTAGGCCTTAAGTTTAACCTAGGAAAGAGTAAACTTATATACTTTACTAAATAGCACGCTATTATTATAATACTAGTCTAGCTTAGCACTAATATAGTATAACTAGTTTAATTTACCTACTTTCTTAGGGTATAGGTTTATTATAAACTTTATTAAAAAGTATACTAAAGCTAAGTTAAGTTAAAACTACTATAGTAATAGCTTACTCTTATATTACTAGTGGCTTTAACTTAGGAATACTTACTATATAATATATAGCTTTTATATATATAAGTTATTTAGAGTATTATTATATATAGTATAGGATTACACTATACCCCTACTAATATTAATAGTAAAGCATATAGTATAGCTAAGGCATTTATTTTTAAATAAACTAAGTATTTAAGGATAGTAACTAGTATCTTTAAAGCTATACTATATACCTTAGTTAAAACTAAAGTAGCTATAGCTCTAATTAACCTTTACCTTAATTATTATTTACTTTACTTTTACTAATAAATAAAAGCTAATAAGATAGCTAAGTATATTTATACTACCTATACTATAATAGCAGCTTAACTTAGATATAGACTAATACACTAAGGGTATAGCTACTTACTATACCTAGATAACTACCTAAACTATATACTATTTCTAAACTAACCCTATAACTACCTACTAAAGCCCTCTTTAACTAAAGCGCTTGCCCTAGAATAAAAGAACTATTAGCACTAAGAGTAGGCTACTATATATACACGCTAGACTAATATTAACTATATAGTAGTAAAGCTTAACTCTAGCTTTACTTTTACTACTAAAATAATTTACCTTTACTTAAGCCTAACTAAGTATAAATTTATAGTATTTATATAAATATATATAAAATAAATTAAACTTAATACTTTCCTTTTTAGCTAATATATTCCTAAGGTAAAATTACTAATATATAGCTACTAAGCTAATAATAAAGACCACTACTATATTTTATTATTTTATAAAAATTTTAACTATCTCTACCCTATTAATATAGGTATATACTTAGTATAAAACTAGTGTAAAGTTAAAGAGGCTTTAGAAAACAATAAGCTAGTAACTACTTTTATTAAGTAGCTTATTTTAATAAGGTGCATTCCTTAGTTTTAGCTTATAAAAAGCTTATAAAATTAATAGGCTAAGGATATTAAGGATATAATACTATATAGTACTTAGCATAGCATAGGTATAAAGGCAGTAAGAAGCCGTATAGAGGCAGCTACCTAGGGGTTTGCACTACACACTCTCCTATAACACTAGTTAAGTTTAGCTAGCAGCGCACTACTTCTTATAATTAAAACTAGCGCAGAGCTACTACAGCTCCGCTATAGAACATAGAAAAAGGTTATATATAGGTTTTCCTCCCTATACTAGGGTTTTTCCTATATAGTTTAAGTAGCGGTGGTACTAGTATTGGGCCCACAAGCCTGACTAGAGTAATAATAATAATAACTTAGTATTAACTATTGTAAAATCTATAGAGTTTTAATAAATAAGTCTTTTAATAGCTAGAGGCTTTAGGTAAATCTAAAGGTTACTATTAATATATTAATATTTAGTAAGAGTTTAAAGGTTTTTAATATCTTTCTATAATAAAAATAGTTTTTTTCTATTCTTAAGGTTAAAGAAATCTTAATAAAATACTTAAAAATAGTAAATTTACTATAGTTAATTTTCTATAATAAAGCTAGTAATAAAAGAATTTAGGCTAATAGGTAGACTTTAATAGTTTTTTTTTATTATTAATATAAGGTTTATAGTTTTTATTATTAGCTTTTATATAGTAAATAGGTATATAAAAGAAACAGTAATTACTACTACTTATTATATACTAAATATTATATATAAGTTAGGGGTACTTATATAATAGGTATAGTATATTATAAAGTTATAAAGAGAAGGAACACTTAAGTTATAGGTAGGTGGTTAAGTGTATATATAGTTGAAATTGTCTTTTATAAGAAGAAGGGGGAGCGGAACCCTCCTATATGTGGTGGGTTCCGCCGTTAGGTATAGACCGTAACAATAGCTCTCTATATCTTTATTAATAGTTTTTTTATAAATAATAAAGACTTAAGCTTTTAAATTAAATATATAATTATCCTTAATATAAAGAAGAGGGGGACTAATATAGAATTTTTACTATAAAGCAATATTATAATATATAGCTTAATAAAAAGCAAGAGAGTTATAAGGAGTGCCTTTATATCTAAGCTATATATAATAGTCTAAGGTGCTAATATTACCTATTTAATTAGTATAACCTTATATACTATTATATAGAAATTATAAATTTTACTAATACTAATAATTATTTATATAGATTCCTTTTTATTATATAAGTGTATTATTAAGTTAGGTATAATAAAGAAGAAAAGGTTAATAATTATATTATAATATTACATTAGTTATATAAAAGGTAGAAAATTAAGGAAATTAAATAGATTAATAGTAATAATAATATTACTAATTCTACAATAAAGACTTCTCTAAACTAAGCTTTTAAGACCTTTATTAATAAGAATAAAGCTATAATTTATATATAAGAATAGGTAAAATATATAAAAAAGGAGGAGGAATATTAGGGATATAAACTAGACTCTCTTTCTTATTAATTATTTAATTAGATAGTTAACTACTATTTTTATATAGATTTCTACCTATATTAGGTATAATTCCTCTTTTCCTATAAAAGAAAGAATTTTAAGTGTTAGAATTGCTATATATTCTAGCTTGTAACTAGCTGCCTAGAACTATGGACTCTAATAAGGACTCTAATAAGACCCCTAACAAGTCAGTCACGTAATAAGCAGAGTTTTCACTGGTGCTTCTAACGGCATTTTTATAGATTACAAAGACCCCTATAAATGTCCCTTTAAATAGTACCTTCTCTTAGTAGAAATTAGACCTTTTTATAAATACCTTCGCAGACCCCACGTTAAGTCACTGAGTCTCTGTTCCACTCTAGTATTCCTTAGAGACTCACTAGTACCTAAGGAATACTAACAATTAATATATTAGCTAGTTTTTAGTATTATATTAATAGTATACTTAATAATATACTTAATATATATACTATAGCTTACTTAAATAATATTTTTTTTTACTCTAAAGGGTTTTATAAAAAATATATAAAGCTAACTTAAAAGATTTTCTATAGCTTTAATAAATAGGTTTATATTTTAATATAAGAAATTATATTTTTTATATTTTGAAAATCAACTATTTAAGGTTTATTATATATATAACTTAAGCTATATATTTAAGTTTAACTAAAATAAATGCTTTTATAAAATAAAAGCCTTTTATATAAGTATATAAAGTATATAGTTTCTTAGGCTTTATAAACCTTTATTAAAAGTTTATACTAAACTTTATAAATTCAATAAGCTTTTTTTTTATGTTTTTAAAGAAAAAGGTTTTTTTTATTTAATTTAATAAATATTGTTGGTATTCCTTAGGATACTAGTGATTCTTTAAGGAATACTAGGGTGGAACAGAGACTCAGTGACTTAACGTAGGGTCTGCAAAAGGGTTTGTAAAAAGGTCTTATTTCTACTAAAGAAAAAGGTGCTATCTAAAGGGGCCTTTTATAGGCATTCTATAGCCCATAAAAATGCTGTTAAAAGCGCTAGTAAAAACTCTGCTTATTACGTAGCTAACCTGTTAGGGGTCCTGTTAGGGTCCCTAGTCTAGTCCGTAGCCCTAGGCGCATTATCTATAGCCTAGAATATATAGTAATTCTAATACTTAGAATTCTCTCTTTTTATAGAAAAAAAGGAATTGTACCTAATATAGGTAGAAATTTATATAAAAACAGTAGTTAACTATCTAATTAAATAATTAATAAGAAAAAGAGTCTAGTTTATATCCCTAGTATTCCTTCTTCTTCTCTATATATTTTACCTATTTTTATATATAAATTATAGCTTTATTTTTATTAATAAAGGTTTTAAAGGCTTAGTTTAAAGAAGTCTTTATTATAGCATTAGTAATATTATTATTACTATTAATCTACTTAATCTCCTTAATTTCCTACCTTTTATATAACTAATATAATACTATAATATTAATTATTAACCTTTTCTTCTTTATTATACCTAATTTAATAATATACTTATATAATAAAAGGGAGTCTATATAAATAATTATTAGTAATAGTAAAATTTATAACTTTTATATAATAGTGTATAAGGTTATGCTAATTATATAGGTAATATTAGCACCTTAAACTATTATATATAGCTTAGATATAAGGGCACTCCTTATAACTCTTTTACTTTTTATTAAGCTATATATTATAATATTACCTTTTAATATAAATTCTATACTAGTCCCCTTTATCTCTATACTAAGGATAATTCTATATTTAATTTAGAAGCTTAAGTCTTTATTATTTATAAAGGAACTATTAATAAAGATATAGAGAGCAGTAGTAAAAAGATTAAGTAGAATATACTATAAACCATACTTATAATACTATATTTACTACTAAATTTATTTATAAAGTCTTATAATATTAGAATTATTAGGATTTTAAGCTTATATAGTAATAAAAAGGTTAAATATAGCCTCTAGTTAATAAACTAGTAATATATATACCCCTTAAGCTTATTATTTAATATATTACTATTTTATTATCAGCTTATTAAGTTTAATAAGTTAAAGCTTTTTACTTTAGCTTTTTTAATAAAGTTTTATATAATTTTTATTATATTAGTGTAAAATATAGCTATTAAAGATAAGGGGTTCTATAGGTATTAGAATTTACTTAGGTTTTACTATAAATTCTATTTTCTTTAGTTTTATCTCCTTAGTTTTAAAGAACTTAATATTACTTAGATTAAGGGTATTATTTATTTATATTCTAATTACACTAAAGTATTTAATTATATTAAAAGCTATTAAAAAATATAGGTTATATATAGAAGTAATTATTATTAGCTTCTTATAATAGTAGTAGAAGTATATAGCCTACTAATATATACTAGCTTTAGTAATCCTATAAAGGGCTTTTATAACCTTTATAATAGTATTCTTTAGATATAGATATATAATTTATATTAGTAGTTTAGTAATAATTAACTAGTTAAGTAAGGTTTCTAACTATATATATACTTATATAATGTTTTATAGCTATAAAAAGATATAGTCCTTAGCTAGTAATAGTGCTAAAGTAATAATAAGTCTTTAACTTATATATTAAATTATTAGGGATTATATTAGAATTTATACTTTTTCCTTATTACTATACCCTTAGATTATAAGCCTTAATTTCTTATATAGCTTATTAGTGCCTTTTCCCTTAACTTCTCTTACTATATAAGAGTAAAAGAACTATTAGTTTCTATATTTTTCCTTATTAAAGGTTATAAATTTAAAGATATCTTTAGCTAGTAAAGCCTTAATTTCTTTTTAATTAAATGCTTTAAAAGGTTTTTTTAGCTATAATAATCTTTTTTTTTCCCTTAGTTTAACTCCTAAGTCTTAATTACTCTTCTTTTTAGCTATAAGGAAACTTATAGTATTAAGTTTTTTATAATTCTTATTAGTATTTTCCTTAATTTTATTATTTTTCTTATAGGCTATAATTAAAGAATACTTTTAAGGTTACCTAGGTCCTTATTACTATAGGGGTATAAGCAATTAACCTTTATTAGTATTAGCGTTTTTAATCTCTTCCTTTTCTTTATTATTTTCCTCTATATTTATAACCTTTTTTTTTATGCTTTAATAGTATAGCTTTATTACTATTAAGTAGAATTTTATAGGTTTTTAGGGTATTTCTATAGTATAGATCTTATAATTAAATAATAGTAACCTAAATAGATTGCTTTAGCCTCCTTTTTTATGCTAAATATAGACTTTTAAGTTTAAGGGAAGTATATATAGTAGTAAAGTATTTAGGCTATTCTATATATTTAATATATTAATTACTTACCTTTTAATAAAATAATACTAAGCTTTATTAATAGCTTTCCTTAGTAAAACCTTTTTTTACACTATTAATAGGCTTAAGGGTAAGTTATATAATATTTATAAGTATATTTTAAAAATAAGTAGGGTTAGTATAAAGCTATTAAGTTCTATAGAATTATTAATAGCTTTAATAAATATTTATAGGCATTAAGGGGGGGTTATAAAGTCTTTAACCTTAGCTTTAATAATTTTATAAGCCTAATAAAGGGGGCTATAAGATTATTTAACCTTTCTAATACTATAATAGGCTTTAATAGAAACCCCTTTTATATTAATAGCTAATTAATATATATTATACTAGAATTCTATAGAAGTAAAGTTCCTTTTAATGTTATAAATAATATTATTTAAAGATCCTAAATATATATTAATTTAGCACTCCTTTAGTATATTCTATATATTATAAGCTTTTTACTTCTAAGGCTTAAGAAAGTATATAGCTTAGAAAGTAGTAGCTATATTAATAATATATAGTATAGGTTTTCTATTAATTTAGAGAATATTAATATAAATCTTATAGTTAAAGTTTATATTATCTTTAAGGGTAAACTTAAACCTAGCTAAAGCTTTATTATAAAGTTAGTATTAATAGTATTTATAGGTAATATTTATAATTATTTTATTATTTATTAACTTACTAGCTCTTTAGAGTAGCTTAATTAATTTTATAATAAAGGGGTGTTTAAAATATTAATAAAGTTAGTAGAGTTTTACCTTTAAAAGGTAAAAGGTAATAGCTTTATTCTCCTTAAGGAGCTACTAAGGATATCTTTATTTTTATATAATAGGGACTATTTTATAGCCTTAAATTAATATATTCTTAAAGTTATTAAGCTTTATATTTATCTAATCTATATTAAATATATAGAATAAAAAGGGTATAGCTATATTAAGAATATAGAAATTAATAATACTAAAGATTATTAGTACTTATAGTACTTTTAAAGAGGTTATAAAACTAGCACTAAAGTTAACTTTATATTAGTTAGTAAACTTAATCTTTAGGGTTAGTATTAGCTTTTATAGTATTATAGCTTACTATACTCCTACTATTAAAATCCTTATAGCTTTAGTATTTAGTATAATACTATAAAAAACCTTACTAAAATAGTAGTTATTTAAAATAAAGCAATTTATCTTAGGGGGTTCTGCCTATAGGGTAGTGTTTATACTAGATATTTTATAGTTAGCTATAGTGTATTTTAGTAGATATAAGAGGGATCTTATTTATAAAGGTAATAATTTCTTATAGAGATTTATTTAATTAAATAGTTTAAATAAGCCTAAGGGTAATTAAGTAAAAAATTATATAAATATTAGCTTAGGCATTATAGTATTACTTAATAAAGTTATAATAAATATATTATAATTAGCCTAAGCTAGGTATTTATTAGGGTAAGAGGTTTTGTTTATAAGTTCTCCTTTAAATATAAGAAGAAATACATTAAAGCTATATTTAATAAGAGTCCCTTTAATACACTTACTTTTTAGCTAAATATTCTTAGCTTTCTACTATTCTTACCTTATATAAGATATTAATTAATAAACTTTTTTTTAATATATAAAGCACTTTAATAAAAAGTATAATTTTAATTATAGTTAGCTACTAAAGTGCTAATTAAATAATTACTTATAGTGCTAATTTATAAACATTACTTTATTATTATCTTCTATAAGGTTAGGGGTAGTTATAGCTAATTATTATATTACTATAATTACTATATTAGTTTAAAGGCATTTTTAAAGGTCTCTTATAACTCCTTTATAGGTTAGAGTATAAAGGAATATAGCTAAACTATATTTAGAAATATTAGTAATAGTAGTAATTAATTATTACTAAAGCTCTATATTTACTATAAAAGCTAGAAAGATTCTATAATAAACTTAGTAAAGTTATATAAGTATTAGGTTAAGGTATTTAAGCTTAGTTTTTTTAGAGTTAGTAGTAATAACCTTTTAAAAAAAGATTATATTCTACTTAATATAATAAAAGTGCTAATTACTTTTAGTTTTAAAGTAAGATTTAATATTATTAGTAAAGCTTTATATTATTATACCTATTTTAATAAGTTTTTTAATATAGTAGGTAAGGGCTTTATCTTTAAGTATAATTAAAAAGCCTTTACTTATAAGTCTTTAGGTATATTATTTTATAATAAATAATCTTTAAAGATACCTATCTTTAGAATAATAAAGTTATATATCTTTTTGCTATATTTCTTACTATTAGAATAGCTTTTATTAATTTCTTTAAGAATATAGTAGAGTTAATTATTATTAAGTAGTGTTTTTAGTAGTAGTAGCTTTAGTTATTATCTTTTTAGTTATTTATATAATAACTTATCTATTAACTTAAATTCCTTATAAATCTACTAATTTATTACTTTATTATCTTTATAAAAGCTATTAGGTTATAGGGGAATAGGATTTTATTACTAATATTATATAGATTAACTAGGGAACTAGTGTTTAATCTATTTTTCTAATGCATTAATAAGAGTAGTAAGTATATTTATATATTATACCCCTTAGGTAAGTAGAATTAGTATACTATTTATAGTAAGGAAATCTTATAAATCCTTCTATATTATTATTAAAATTTGCTTAAAGTTTTTAGTAGTCTAACCTATAAAGTCTTTATAAAGGGCATTAAAAAGCTTAAGGTTTTTTTATTTTAAAATATTATACTAATAAAAAATAAAGGTAGCTTAATTATTAATATATTACTAGTCTTTATATTTTTTTAGTAGGTTATTTTAGTATACTTCCTATTTTAAAGTAAAGATCTTTATATATTTATAAATAATTTTAAAAAGGGAATTTAGTAATACTTATAGTAAAGTAGTATTAGAGCTATTTAATATAAGGTTCCTAGATAAATCCTAAAATTCCTTATTACTTTTATAGAAAGATATTCTTATAATTAAATATTTAGAGGTATTTTTAATAGGCTATAGTTAGGGTTTAGCGTTTTAGTCTTATAATCCCTATATAAGCTTTAGTATAGTAAAGGGTTAGTTAATAAGATAAATAAGGGTTTTCCTATATATAATAGTGTAAATAATAGTAAATTCTATACTTAAAGATAGGTTATAGCTAGTTTAGTAAAAATAACCTAATTCTTATATAAAAGACTCTATATTTAGAAAGTCTAAGTGCTATTTAAAACTATGCACTCTATCTTCCTTTAGTATAAATCTCTCTTCTAAGTAGAGAGATTTACCTCTTTTATGGTAAATCTTTATAAATCTATAGGTAAATATCCTAAGGATAGTATAACTTACTAATTAGTGTTAATATTCCTTAGAATACTAGTAATTCTCTAAGGAATACTAGGGTAGAATAAAGACTTAGTAACTTAATATAGGGTTTATAAAAGGGTTTATAAAAGGGTTTATAAAAAGGTCTTATTTTTACTGAAGAAAAAGGTGCTATCTAAAGGGGCCTTTTATAGGCATTCTATAGCCCACGAGAATGCCGTTAGAAGCGCCGGTGAAAACTCTGCTTATTGCATAGCTAACCTGTAAGGGGTCCTGTCAGGGTCCCCGGTCTGGTCCGTGGCCCCGGGCGCATTATCCGCGGCCCAGAATATGCAGCGATTCCAACAAATATAAAGTAGTATTTTAATGTCTTAAGAATACTTTTATTCATATATTATTTTAAATAATCAACCTTTAAAAGGAATAAAATATAAAAGTTTAATATATTAAAAGAAGTATTAAAAAGCTACTTCTTTTAATATAATTTAAATAGTATTTTATATTTATTATATATTATTTTATATACTTATTATTAATAAAGTAAAGTTACATAATTTATAATAAAAAGCTTTTAAGTATTATTTTTTACCTTAAACTATAATTCATAAAATTATATAATATAGCTAAGCCTTTTACTATTTTTATAATCTATAAAAACCTTAAGTATTTTATAAGCTTATATAAAGTATTTAAAAAATAAGCTTAATAAATAAAATTTCTCTCTTTTTTTATTATTATTTTTCTTATTAATTTATTTTTTAAATAAAGTAGCTTAATACTTTTTCTTATTATAAATAAAATAAGTTTATATTTTTAAAGTATTTATAGTAATTATTTTAACTTATCATCATAATTTATTTATTTACTTTAGTAAAAATATAATTAAACAATAAAAAATATTTAAATAAATTATTACTAAGCTTTTTCTTAAAGTTCTTTTTTAAAAAATACTTTTTTTATTAATACATACGTTAAAAACTTTAAAACTTAGTTATATAAGTAAGTAATATATATATTAATAAAATCAATATACTATATTAAAGAATATATTACTTTTTTTAAAAGCTAAGATGTAATAATAAATTAATAGCTATACCTTTAATATATATAGTATATTATTATTTTAAAGCAAATTATAAGTACTTAAGTATAAGCTATTTATCATAATACTTATTTAGTAGGTTTATAACTTTTTAATATTAAAGTACCTTAAAAGAATACTATATTTTAAGCTTTTTATTATAATTGTTAGTAAAAGAGTATATTTTTAAATATTATATACTATATATAAAACTAATATTATTATATTAAGTAAAAAAGTTAAGAACTAAAATAAAGCTTATTATATTTTATTTTAGCTTTTAATTATTATTAGTTTTAAATTTTTATAAACTTAATAATTAAATTACTTACAATTAATAAAAACTAATTATATTACTTTATAATAATTATAAATTATTTATTAAAGTATATATAGTTAAACCTAATATAAAGTATAAGTATTATAAAATATATAAATTAGTTTCTATATTATTAATAATACTTTTATAGGTTTTTACTTAGTATTATCTTTAACTATAGCTTAAATTAAATTAATACTGTTTAATTCTCTTTCTATATTTTAATTAATATTTTATATTTTATATTTTATTTATTATTATTTTAAAATAAATAATAGTATAAAGTATATAAATTGAAAAACTTAAGTAGTTTTAAGGGTTAAAATTATATTCGTTTAAATAAACTAGCTAAAATATATAATAGTATATTAATTAGTATTCTATAACTATATCTTTATTATTATAGAGGTAAGTACTAATTTAGCTATATATAAATATAATATAAATTTAGTTTAATATATACTATTTTTTATTAAAACCTAAATGTTTTTTAAGAAGTATATAATATATTTTCTAAAATATTTTTAAGAAAGTATTTAATTGATTTAAGCTATAATTAACTTTATTTCATAATATTAATAAAAGGCTATAAATTACTTTAAATATTTAGGTAAAAAGTATTAAGTTATAAATAAAGTTTAGCTGAGCTTATAAAATATTTATATTTTATAGCGAAGTAAGAAACTTAATTAAGTAATACTAAAGTATACTATATGAAAGGTCTTTACTTTATTAATAATTTACTTAAATATTTTAAGTAGTATTTACTTAATTTTTTATATAAATTCAATAAAAGAATAATAAATAATTCACTTCTTTTTGCATTTTACAAGATGATTATTTAGCTTTAATTAAAGTATATAATAAATTTAGACAAAATGTATTATAATATATATTAAAGTATATATTAATAATAAAAAAAATATATAAAAGTATAGTAAATAGTAAAATATATGAATTAACTAATATAAATATATATAGTTAATTTAAAGGCTTTTTAAAAAAATAATACATATAGCTACTTTTATTAAGTTTAAAGTATAATAAAGTAGTATACTTCATAATAATAATTTAATAAAGTAATAAAAAATATTTTATTTAAATATGAATAATATATAACTTTAATTATATTAAGCCTTTTTTTTCTGTTTTATATAAATATATTTTCTAGCTTAAATACTTTACTAAATTTAAGGCTTATTTTAAATATTTGTTTATTACATTTTTTAAATATATTTTAAATAATTATTAAAGCTAAAAATATTATTAAAATTAAGTTAATGAAAAACGTTTAAAAAGCTAGTATTTTTATATAATTAATAAAGATATATTAAATTATAAATAATTTATTAATATCTTATATTATAATCATATATAAAAAATAAAAAGTAGCTTTATTAAAGTTAGTTTAGTTTTACTTAAATATAGTAAAGCTTTAAGTATTTATATTTTACTTATAATAAAAAGTAATAATAATAACAGAAAAAGTAAACCTTAAAGCTAAAGTAATATAAATAAGCTTATAAGTATTATTTAAAGTATTAAAAAAGTAGTACTTAAAGGTATAAAATTATAATATTAAAGTTATATATTACTCTTTTTTATTAAGTATATTATAAGTAAGAATATACAGCTATATAATAACTTTATTATTATAAATAATATTAAATATTTTATAAATAAAGTAGTATAGTATAAGACGTTAAACTATTAAGTTTAGGTAATATTTATAAATATAATAATAAAAATAATATAGCCTATAAAATTCTTTTAACTTGACTATATAGCTAAAAAGGCTATTGTAAGCTATACATATAAAATAAAAAATATACTATATTTTTCAACTTATAAGTATAATAAAGATATATAACCTTTTATTAAAATTACTTCTTATTATATAGTATTTAATAATATATTAATTTTCTTTAAATAAAGAAAAAGAAAAAGGTAATATAATAATAATAAATATTTAGTAAAAAGCTTTGAATTGATAAAAAAGAAATAAAAAAAAATACTATGTAATAAACTTTAAAGTATACTATAAGGTTTAGTAGCTAAAGAGATAAAAATAATAAAGTATAAAGTATAATAAAAATTTATAAAAATAAAGTAAAAAAGTAATAAAGAATTATAAAAAATAAAGAAATAAGTATACACAAATAGTTTTATAAATATAGTAAATAAAATAAAGAAGCTAAAAAGGTATGAAGTTAAAAAGGAATAAAATAATAAAGAAAATACTTTTTTATACTTAAAATACTAAAATAAATAATTTAAGGAATTACTTTATTATTTATTTTAATAAAACTATATATATATACTCCTTGCTTAGCTATAATAAAATATTACGCTAATTAATTTAAAAGATTACTTTATAATATTATTATTAATTAATTACCTATATATACACTTAGTATATAATAAAGAAGTAAATAATTTATATTTATTAAATAGCTATATAAAAAAACTTAAGTAAGTACTTTTTTATTTTTATTAGTATAAACTAACTTTACTAAGGTATAATGTTATTATATTTATAAGGGGAAAGCTATATAATAAATTTAAGCTAAATACTTAAATCTTTATTAAAAGTATAATAAAAATAAAGAAAGAACGTATTATATATTATTAAGGCTAGCCCTACCTATAAGTCTATATTTAGTAGAAAGCAGGAGAGTAATGCTAGGGGTCCTTTCTAATACCCTTATAGTTAATAATAATACTATTAACACTAGAACGCAGATGCCTTCTACGCTAGTTTATAACAAAATCCTTTACTAGCTTTTATACCTTAATAGTATTAGCTATACTAATTAATAGCTAGCTATTAATAAACTAGCTATTAATTTATTTACTTATTTATTCTTTTGCATTAGCTAGCTTTAATAATTTATACTTAGCTGTATTTAGAACCTCTATTGCTTATGCTTTATCTAGTTAAAGAGAAACCCTTATTAGGGTACTAATTAGCTAATTATATAATTTATTTTATAATATTACTAATTAGTAGTTACTAAATAGAATAAAAAACCTAACTAAATATATAATTCGTTATATTGCTTAAAATCTTAGAATTTTAAGTCTAGTTTTCTTCTATAAAAAGTTTGTTAAATCATTATACCCTAGTTACTTTATAGTTATTTTACCCTATTATTCCTTCTTAATAACCCTAGTTACCCTATACCTATTAATTCTAGTAATTTTAAGTATAATAAGCTTAATATTTAAAAAGCTAAGACGTATTTTTTACTTGTATATATAATATAAAAGTAGTTAATTTATACTATTTAATAAGCTAGAATAAGTAAAAAGACTACACTTATTTTAGTTTTTACTTACTAAGCTATTGATTAGCTAAAAAAGCCTTTTGGTTTTTGATAAATAAAGTTTAGGTTTTTCTTACTATATAGCCTTTATTATACTAAAGAAAAACTATAGCTTATATAGAAATTAAACCTATAACCCCTCTATAATTCTAACTTACATTAAAAAAGTAATAAGGTTTTCCATAACGCTTAACCACTATACTATAGGGTACTAGTTATTAATTAATTATTAATTATAATAGCTACTTTTTTTCTTTATTTCCAACATTTGTTTTATTTATTACTTTTATTATAAGTATACCCGTAAGTTTATTATTAACATAATATTATTATATTATTTCTTTATATTAATTATAGTATTATTAAAGATATTTGTTATTAATTTCCATAAATCAATTCTAACTTTAATAATAAGTATTAATTTTAACTTAATATATTACTAGTATCAAATTATAATATAGATAAGCTAATTATAAGCCTAGTTTTATAAAGCTTACATAATATGAGCTAAGAATATTAATAATTAATATAATAGTATTAAAGGTTAGTATTTTCTTTTAGTTTTATATTACTTTTACTACTAACTTATATAAGTACTAGTAATATATACTTTAAATATATAAAAATAGAAAAACCTTTTTTAAAGGTAAGTATTTTATTTATTATCTATACCAATAGCTACGTAAAAGCTAATTAATAATATAGCTTAATTTAACTATTATATAATATTAATAAATAGTTAAATAAGGTATAAATATAGAGAATTTTTATACCTTTAAATAACTTATGAATGTAAGTATATAATAATATAGCTATAATCTTATTATAGTATTAATATAATACTAACTATAAATAAGCTATAAAGTATAAGATTTTTTAAAGAAAGTACTTTAGCTTATAAAGTAAGTAAAGGTATGTATATTTATAATTATATAAGTACTTAATAGTATTATAATAGTTTTAGCCATAACCTTTATTAAAAGTAAAATATTATTATAAGCTTACTATATTATTAAAATTCTAAAGAATTATAATAAAATCTTATAAATTTTTATAAGCTTAGCTTATTTATGTTATAAAGCTATAGTAAAAAAAAGACAAAAAAGAAAAAAAAAGCTAATGAGTATAAAGCTAAGGCTAGTATAAGTATACTATATTTATAGTTTATTTTTTTTAGCTATTATGTTTTATTTTGTATTAAATATAATTTATATGTCAAGGTATTTTATACTAACTATAATATCTTTATACCCTATGGCATAGTGGTTAAGTGTTACAGATGTTATGGTCTAGGTCATTAACCTAACCTTAGGCTGCGTGCAGACGGACTACGCGCGGCTAGCACCCACTCTAGCGTGCAAGTAACTAATATAGATATTAATTAATTAAACCTTGCTAAACTAATTAATATATATCCTTTCAGCTTAGCTTATAGCTAGCGTAGCTAGTGTGTCGCGGAGAAGAGCTAGCGTAGCTAGTGTGTCGCGGAGAAGGAACATAGTCCGCAGTCATTTCGAAGAAGGCATTGTAGTGGCTAAAGGAGTGAGACCTTAGCATAATATAATTAAACTATTTAATTAAATAATATAAATATGTTTTAGGTCCTTAAATAGTTAGAAAAAATATTTATTTCCTATTTTTCTTTTCTAAGGTATAGGTATAAAAGCACTTATTACTATAATACTGTTAATTATTTTACTAAGTAAACCACAAAAATCGGGGACAACTACATTATTCCAGGACACCCGACCACCCCGCTACCTGGCTTTTTCTTAGCATTTTATAGTAAAATCTACTATTTTAACCTATAATAATGCATTTTTTTTAATTTATTGCTATAATATAACAACAATAGCATAAATTCCCCCCTAGTGTACTTACTGCTGCTAAGGAAGTCCTTTAATTACAATTATTATTAATAGTGGCAAACCTTAAAAAATAACCTTTAAGAAGTAGCTTATAGCTATAGGGAAAAATAAGCTAATATAGACGAGGATTTCTCTTTAACCATAATAACAATAATAAGGTTAAGGCCTTACAAGATTATATTAAATCCTTGCCACTACGCCCTAGTCCTAAAGATTATTAAGAAGAGCCTTAATGCAAGCCTTAATGTAAGCCTTAACGTAAGCCTAAGCCTTAACGCAAGCTAATATAAAAGAAGATTTTTCTTTAAGCTTAATAATAATAATAAGGTTAAGGCCTTATAAAATTATATTAGATCCTCACTGCCATGCCCTGGTACTTCAGATTATTAAGAAGAGCCTTGACGCAAGCCTTAATATAAGCCTAAGCCTTAATACAAGCTAATGTAAAAAAGGATTTCTCTTTAACCTTAATAACAATAATAAGGTTAAGGCTTTATAAGATTTTATTAGATCCTTGTCACTATGCCTTAGTCCTTAAGATTATTAAGAAAAGCCTTAATATGAGCCTTAATATAAGCTTTAATGTAAGCCTTAATATAAGCCTCAGCCTTAATATAGGCTAGTATAGAAGAGGATTTCTCTTCAACCTTAATAATAATAATAAAGTTAAGGCCTTATAAGATTATATTAGATCCTCGCCGCTATGCCCTAGTCCTTATGATTATTAAGAAGAGCCCTAACGTAAGCCTAAGCCTTAATACAAGCTAATATAAAAGAGGATTTCTTAAGAGCTTAGTAATATATATAAAAAGCTTAAATTATAAGAAAAGCTATAAAAAAGTTATTAATAAATTAAAATTATATATAGTCTCCCTAATAAATTTAGTCTATTTTATATAATTATATAAAAGCATTTCTTTTATTAATATTACTAGCCCTATACTACCCTGACTAAAAAAGCATTAAATTTAATGTTTTTTTTTAATATATATTATACTTAAAGGCCTCTTTAGCACTTTTTTAATTACTAATATTATTAATAATAAATTATTTATGCCTTTACTAAGTTATACCTATAAATGTATGTGTAAAGGTATTGAAAATATTATTATATATATACTTTTACTAAAAAGGCACTAAAATTAGTGTTTTTTAAATATATATTATACTTAAAGGCCTCCCTAGCTCTCTTTAAATTACTAATATTATTAGTAATAAATTATTTATACTTTTATTAAATTATACCTATAAATTTATATATAAAGGTATAGAATATATTATTATATATACCCTTATTAAAAAGGCACTAAATCTAGTATTTTAATTAATATACATTATACTTAAAGGCCTCTCTAGCATTTCTTTATTATTAATTATAAAAAAAGTATTAAAAATATAGTTATAATATAAAATAAGTAGTTTTGCTAGGCTATGCCTATACAATTTATATATAGAGTTATAAAATTAGGTGTCCTAAAATAATGTGGTTGTCCCTGATTTTTATAGTCTACTTAGTGGAACACTAAGTAGGTCTACCAGTACAACAGGAATAGCTTCGGTTGTGTGCATGCCCTTCACTTTTAGGCATGTGGTGTGTGTTCTTTTTCCCCCCGTCACACTAGTAAAGGAATCTAGGCAACTAGTATAACTACGCTAATATCTATAATAACCTAATTAGGTTAGTTTATAATAATTAATTAAGTTTAAAGTTATAGGTTTAAGTCCTATAAATACCTAGGCTTATAAAGACCTACTAGTGGAGAGTAAAGCAAGTCCCTTAGGGAGGCGTAGTATTAGTTAAGAGGGTAGAGAAAGTGGACTTATATTAATAGTCTAGGTTTTTAATATAACCTTACGCTATGTATAGATAAGTTATTTACAGCTAGCATTCACCTAGCGTATAACTAACTAATATAGATATTAATGAATGAGACCTTACCAACCTAATTAATATATATTCTTTTAGCTTAGCTTATAGCTAGCGTAGCTAGCAAAGGGATCCGGGCAACCTGTATGACTGCGCTGACATCCGCGATGACCTAATTAGGTTTGTTTATAACAACAGAAAACTTTATTACTTTTCACATATAAGTTAGAATTATAAAGGAGTTATAGGTTAAATTTCTATATAAAGTTCAGTTTTTTTTAATATAGTAAAAGCTATATATTATTATTATTATTATTATTATTATTATTATTATTATTATTATTATTATTATTATTATTATTTAATAAATAATAGTTAATCATTAATCACTAAAATATTTAAAATTTAAAATAAAATAATCCATTATTTTTATTATTTTTAGTATAGCTAAGCTAATGTTTATAGAAAATTTCTAAGTAAGTAGGTATTAATTATTTATTTATTTATTTATTATTGTTTTCCTTTATCCTTTTATTTTTATTGTTTTTTAATTATTAATTATAGAAATAGGCTTAGTAATATTAACATAGTGTTTTTAAGTATTATATTAATAAGAAATAGTAATAAAAAGATATTCTAAGATAATATAAAATAATATATTATTTGTTACTTAAATATATTTATAAATTAAAACTACTTACTAGTAAAACTAATTATTTAATAGCTATAGTGTATTATTTTTAAGCTTAAGTAATTATCATATTTTTATATAGTTTATTTAAATAAATATACTAAACAATTATTCATTAATTATGATTTAAATTAATTTATTAAATTAATATTATAGTTTTCATCACGACTTTTGTATATTAATAAACTTAGCAGCGGCAGCTTGTTAGATCGGGATTGGTATTTACCCCTAGAGCAATAATGGATTTATTAGTCTTAGTTAAAAATAATAAATAAAAAAAAGAAAAAAAAGCAAAGATTAAAAATAAAAAAAAGAGTGGCTTTTATCATTCCCCTTACTTCCTTATGTAATTAATAGTTAGATAATAGCTAGCGTATTATTAACTAGCTATTAGCTAGTATAACTAATACTATAAAAGTATAAAAGAAAATTAAAGGTTTTAAAAAAAACCATTTTATAAAGAGTAGTATAGAGTTAATATAGTATTTAACTTAAGCCTTTAAAGTAACTTATTAAAATATATAAATAATATTTATAAATAATTTAATACTTTACAATACTTTTACTAACTTTTTTAACTTTAGTTTTATCTTATACACTTTTTTATAAAGCTATTTAAGTTTAGCTAATAGTATAACTTTTTATGTAGTTAAAACTAAAGTAGGACTACTATAGCTTTACAATAAGTTATAAAATAGTTATATATATATTTTCCCCCTACTTCAGGGTTTTTTCTATAAAGTTCTAGTAGAAGAGGTACTAGCTATTAGGCTTAGCCTAACTAGAGTGAATAAATAATAATAATAATATATAGATAAACTAATATTAATAAAAAGTTAAATATTATATTTTTTAAAGTAAAAGTAAACTTAGCCTTTAATACTATAACTACTTACATTATAGTTTTATTATAAAGAAAATATATAACATTTTTATAGTATTTTTATTAATTATTAAATAATTAGTAATTCATTATTAAGTAATTAGAAATTAAGAATATTCAAAAATTACTTACCTTTAAAATACTTAGCTTTAATATGTAAAGGCATTTTAAATTAAACTATTTTAATTTTTAATATATATATATATTTAATATATACTTTAAAGTTAAAGATCTTAAAATAAAGTTCTTTTATATATTATTAATTAATTATTTTAAAAACCTATTTACAGTAAGCTATATAATTTACTATAGTAATACAGAATATAATAAAAAACATTATTAAATAAAATAATTATTATACTACCTTATCCATAAATATTAATTAATTCTTATTTATATTTTAATTAATTTAGAACTAGTTTATTATACTTTCACTAAATATAAGCTAGGTCTAATAATATTTTAAATATAAAATCAACTTTTTAAAAGTATTACTTTTAATATAAAATATAAGAAATTCTTAATTAATTATTTAGTAAATTTAATTTAAAAATTTTAGTGGTTTTTATAAAAAAATAAAAAATAAAGAAAGAGTTTAGCTAATATATAGGTATAGTAGTAAGCTTACCTAAGAGCTAGTTATATACCCCGCTTAGGTAGAGTGGAGCAACTCTTAGGTAAGCTAGTTAAACAACCCTTATGTTATCTACCCCCTCCTCCATTCTGATCTCTGTCCTGACCAGGTCGCGTCAGACCCACATGAGCTTCACTTGCCGTTTCACCACCGTTGGTCGTGAATGCCTAGCCTTTTATTTTGTTACACATTGATGGCACCCGAGGTTGCTATATCCTTTTCATAATTCCCAGGCTCCAATAGCCCCGACAAGATGAAGTTCTATATCGAGTATGAAAGCTATTACCTGACGTATACTAAGACCAGAGGACTAAGTGGCCTTGCAGCAAACTGCCAATTCTGTTTCCGTATCCTAGGATATACCCAGGTTCGTCTCTGCATTGAACAGGTACTTTGTATTCTAATACTAACTAGGTGTATTTACAGAGCAATATGCGTCAGTCATTGCGTTGCAGTGTCCGAAAGCTTGTCCCAATATCTACTAATATTCTTTCTTTAGATACATGTGCGATCTAAAAAGTAGAGCTTCCCTGGGTAGCTACTAGATATTGACTTGATATTAACCAATATTCGTTTAGAAACTCTGGATGCTGGTGGTCACTGCGTCTTAGAAATGCCTTCAGGGACTGGAAAAACGGTGTCTCTCCTGTCCCTTATCGTAGCCTATCAGCAATTCATGCCTGAGAAACGGAAACTTATTTACTGCTCTCGTCCGTTGATTGTCGCCTCGCTGCTTGCATTGTCTTTTATTTCCTATATCCTTTCTTTTCCTGTTCTCGTTTCATGAATTTATTCAGAAGATATTTGTGGCGAATGACTTACAATTGGGCTTACAGGCACTATGTCAGAGATCGAAAAGGCTTTGGTAGAGCTAAGAGCGCTGATGAAGTATCGGGCCGAAGAACTTGGCCGTGAAGAAGATTTTCGTGGTTTGGGCTTGACAAGTCGCAAGAATCTCTGTCTTCATCCTTCTGTGAAACGAGAAAAAAGTGGCTCAGTAGTTGATGCCCGTTGCAGAAGTCTCACCGCCGGCTTTATCAAGGAGAAGAAAGAGCGGGGAGAGAATGTGGACATTTGTGTCTATCATGATGTATGAGAGAAACCTTGACCGTCTATCTGTTTTTATCCCTACAGCAAACGTGCAGATTTATTCCTAGCTCGTGAGATTGCAACCTTTATTTCTTGATGATGAGCTAATAAAGGCAATAGAATCTCGATCTTTTAGAGTCACATAGTCTGATACCCAACGGTGTGTGGACTTTTGAGGGCATTCTCCAGTATGGGCAAGAACACAAGCAGTGCCCATACTTTACTGCTCGACGAATGGTGAGTAGGCCGGAAAAGGATATGTATGTAAGCTAATTAAGACCGTTAGATGCAATACTGCAATGTCGTAATTTTCTCATATCATTATCTTTTGGACCCGAAGATTGCGGAAAGAGTATCAAGAGATTTCTCCAAGGATTGCATTGTGGTGTTTGACGAGGCGCATAATATCGACAATGTTTGCATTGAAGCTCTGAGTACAGACATCACTGAAGACTCCCTTCGCAGGGCGACGAGAGGCGCACAAAATCTAGAGCAGAAAATCACGGAAATGCGTCACACAGATCAAGAACAGCTGCAAAATGAATACCAAAAACTGGTTCATGGCTTGAGAGAAGTAGAAGAAGCTCGGCAAGAAGACGCCTTTATGGGCAGCCCAGGTAATAATCTGTTCATTGATGTGCCATTTTAAGTACTGTAGGCTTACAAGTAACATCAGCTTTGCCAGATGACCTCCTGCAAGAGGCGATACCTGGAAATATTAGAAGAGCGGAGCATTTTGTTGCGTTTCTCAAACGGTTCATTGAATACCTCAAGGTAACTACCAGATGTAAGAGTAAAGGCCAACATGCACTAAAATGAAAAATGTAGACGAGAATGAAGGTGCGCCAGGTGATTTCCGAAACACCCCCATCATTCCTCGCCCACCTGAAGGAAAACACATTCATAGAGAAGAAACCGCTCAGATTCTGCGCTGAGCGGCTTACGTCTCTGGTTAGAACTCTGGAGCTTACGAACGTCGAAGACTACCGGCCTTTGCAAGAGGTTGCCACCTTTGCTACCTTGGTAGCGACCTACGAGAAGGGATTTCTTCTCATTCTGGAGCCTTATGAGTCAGACACTGCTGAAGTTCCTAACCCTGTCTTACACTTCACGTGCCTTGATGCAGCGATTGCAATTCGACCTGTCTTCGAAAGATTCTATTCTGTCATTATCACATCTGGTACCATTTCACCGTTAGAGATGTATCCGAAAATGTTGGACTTCTCAACAGTAATTCAAGAGTCTTACAGTATGACTCTGGCCAGACGATCGTTCTTACCAATGATTGTGACGCGTGGAAGTGATCAGGCCTCTATCTCGAGCAGCTTCCAAGTTAGGAATGAACCTAGCGTGGTCAGGAACTATGGAACGCTATTAATAGAGTTTTCCAAAATCACTCCCGACGGACTTGTCGTCTTTTTCCCTTCTTACTTGTACATGGAGTCAATCATCAGCATGTGGCAAGGCATGAGCATTCTTGATGAGGTTTGGAAATACAAACTCATTTTGGTCGAAACCCCAGATGCTCAAGAGACATCTCTTGCCCTTGAAACATATCGTACGGCATGTTGCAATGGTAGAGGAGCAATTTTGCTGTGCGTGGCACGAGGCAAGGTCTCCGAAGGCATTGATTTCGACCACCAATATGGACGCACCGTACTATGCATTGGGGTGCCATTTCAGTATACGGAATCACGAATTTTAAAGGCAAGACTCGAGTTCTTGCGCGAGACGTATCGCATCAAAGAGAATGATTTCCTGTCGTTTGATGCGATGCGCCACGCTGCACAGTGCCTCGGGCGCGTGTTGCGTGGCAAAGACGACTATGGTATAATGGTCCTCGCTGACCGCAGGTTTCAGAAGAAAAGGACTCAACTGCCCAAATGGATTAATCAGGGGCTTCTCGATGTTGACACAAACCTTAGCACTGACATGGCAGTTAGTAGTGCCAGACGATTCCTACGAATTATGGCCCAGCCTTTTGATGCAAAAGACCAAGAGGGTATCAGTACTTGGGGATATGAGGATCTGCAGGCACATAAAGAGAAAATGGACTTGGAAAAGATTCGTGAACTGGAAGAAGCAACGGAGAATCGCTTGGAGCAGGTTGACCCTGTTGCTGGTGACTACGATTTTGACGAGGTGCCTGACCAAGAGATGATGGAGTTGGATGACTTTTAGCCAACGCAGGCCGCAGTTTGTGCACCAACCGGCATTTTTTAACTACGCGGTAGTCGTAGGGTAATAAAGAAGAGTATGAAAGTTACAGATTATTGCATGTGATCGATGTTTAGTTTATGGTCCAGAACGGTCAGGCATCTTTCCAAGATTATATACGCTTGTAATACTATGAAAGAAGTAGAAAAACCTGGCTGGGCTGCGAAGCAGGAATGGATTTTGTAGTATAAAATTCAAAGAATCGACTTTCTGGCTCAGCTCGATGTCGAGATCCCTTGCTGGCACTTTAGTTGATTGGTGAGAAAGTATATCAACTGCCATTGCACGTCCCCAGGAATGCACAATCAAGTGAACCCTCTCTGCCCTTCGTTGAACGCCCCATGTCATTCTCGCACCACAAGCGATAAACTCTAGTCGCTTCTGAAACAACAGCCTTAATCATTTTGCCCTTGTGGTTGACATGCAAATGGTGTATCAAACGACATCAGAGATCAGGCTCCGAATCGCTGGGCTCGTATTTGGCTCGATATCTTTTAGCCCGAAGGTCTCTCTCTTGGCGAGGCTCGTTCAGCCCCTCTTTCTAGAGGGAAGTTGGCTTCTTCGAATGGAAGACCCAGTTCTCCAGTTCGGTGGCAATGTCATAACGCCATTCTGACCTTGTCGTAAAACTTGCTGGACAGCCGACGTGCTCATCTCGAAATGAACAGCGCGGCGGAAACCATGAACTCCATGTGTAAAGTGACGACTCTCCACCCTTTCGGCAATTTTTCTGGCCCATTCCATGCGCAACAAGGATTAAATCAGTGACTGCTACGCTATGCGTATCTGCTTCACATGCGTCAAAATTCTGAAGCGTGAGAGAAAATGCCATGGAATCCGTTGGATCAGCGGGTGTCACTTCTTAAAGGACTTGCATCTGAACACCATTTACTTGGTCTTGGCAGCCCGATCAAATCTCCTACCTATGGGACGTCCCACGGTAAATCCTTTGATGATTTTTGATGCTGGCTTTCTGTCATGATGTCCTAATGACGTCAAATTTGGTTTCAAAGAAAAGTCTTTCGATGATTCTTATAAAAAAACATCATAATTGCTAAGCGCTCGATTGTTCCGTTCCAAGGCAGGCACCAAATCTAGCTTCTAGACGGCGAGCGTGCCTTGTGCTGCCGCATCTTTCTGAAAAAGAATGTGCAGCGAGAAAGATGCGATGAAATCTTTGGCTCCAGGTCAGAATGAGACCTGTTATGGAAGTGCTTAGAATCTTGAGGCGACAGATAATATGAGATCTTTGCCTCACCGACAGGGCCAATCTTAACTGCGCATCTGAGTTCATTCTGCGACGTCTCTGGACTGTAGCCCTTGATGTCCAGCTTCTAACAGATCAGCAACGACAGGCGCAACGTGCATCATCGTATCTCTGATATGGCATTAGTGTTTGTAAGCACAGCATCGTCCATCTCATTACTACGACAATATTAATTGGCGATCAGTTTATTGGTTTCAAGCGAAACATCGGGAGTGAAACCTAGTGATTCTTTGAAATACCAACAATGACGTCCGCGGCGGTTTCGTCGCGCATAATGTTATTCAGCACGCGTGTGATACGTTTCTCCGAAACAAATGCATTGTACGATGTTTCAGGATTTTGAACCTTGTCACATTTCATCACTGAACCTTCTTGCTGAGGTGAAAATGGGTACTCGTAGACCTACTTAGTGTTCCACTAAGTAGAAAACAAAATCGGGGATAACAACATTATTCTAGAATACCTTACTCTATAGCTCTATATATTAATTCAATAGGCGTAGCTTAGTAAAATAACTTATTTTATATTATAACTATTATTATTATTATTACTTTAGTTAGGCTGTTAACCTAATTCTAGTACTACTGCTACTTAAACTATATAGAAAAAACCCTAGTATAAAGAGGAAAACCTATATATAGCCTTTATTTAGGTTTTATAGCAAAGCTATAGTTACTCTATACTAATTCTAACTATAAAAAGTAATATATTACTAGCTAAACTTAATTAGTATTATAAAAAAGTATATAGTATAAAATAAAAAGTAAATTAAGTTAGTAAAGGTATAGTAATACTATAAAATACCCTTAAAGATAGTTTATATATTATAATAAGTTACCTTAAGTATTTAATTTAACTTTTATATTAATTTTTAGCTTATTTTTTTTAATTACTATTTATTTATTTAAAACCTTTTTTTAGCTTTTAAATCTTTATAATATTAATTATACTAGCTACTAGCTAATTATTACTAAACTAATTATTAGCTAATTATTAATTATATAATAAAAAGAAAAAAATATATATACCTTTTTTCCCTTTATTTTTAACTTTTTTTTTTTTTTTTTTTACTTTTATTATAAAAATACCTTTTTTTTTATTTTTATAATAATACTACTTTATTACTACCTTTAACTAACTATAGTATTTTTAAAAATACCTTTTTACCTTATAAATAAATTAATTATTATATTTAAAGTAAGTACTACTCTTTTTTTAATATATTATTATTACTAACTTATATATAATTAAGTTAATTATAAACCTAGCTTTATAAAGCTTATTTAATATAAGCTAAAAATATTAAAAAATAATACTATAGTACTAAAGGTTAATACTCTCTTTAAATCTATATTACTTTTATTATTAATTTAAATAAAGTATTAATAATATATACTTTAAGTATATAATAATAAAAAAAACTTATTTAAATATAAATATTATATTTTTTATTTATATTAATAGCTAAGTAAAAGCTAATTAATTTTATATTTAAATTTAAATATTATATTATATTAAAAAGCTATTAAGTAAGTAATAAATATATAAAACCTTTATATTTTTAAAAAGTTTATTAATATAAATATAAAGTAGCTTAGTTATAATTTAGCTATAGTATTAATATAGTACTAACTTATAAGTAAGCTAAGGAATATAATACTACTTAAAAAAAATAGTTTAGCTTATAAAGTAAGTAAGCTTATTTACTAATATAGTAATATAAGCTACTAATAATATTATAGTAATCTTAGCCTTAACCTTAATTAAAGGTAAAATATTACTATAAGCTTACTATATTATTAATATACTAAAGGAATAAAATAATATTTTAAAAAAGATTTTCTAAAAGATTTATAAACTTAGCTTAATAGTAGCTTAAAGCTATATAATAATAAAGATAAAAAATAACTTAAAGAAAAATAAAGAAAAAGGGAGGGGGTAATAAGTTATAAGCCTAAAGCTAGTATAAAAGTATTATATTTTTTTTTATCTTTTAAGCTACTATTTCTTATATTTTATTAAATATAAGTTATATATTATAATAATATATTTTAACTATAATATTTATATAACTCTCTACTATTTTTATACCTATACTATATTAAGTATTATATTTTATTTTATTCTTAGTATCTTTAGTTTATTAATTTTAAAGACTTTTAATAAGTTAGAATTAAAGAATATACCTTATTAATATAAGCTACTTTATAAGTATAATTACTAGCTTATTATACTTTAATACCTCCTTAACTTTATATTAGTTATATATTAAGTATATATTTATATTAATAAAGTAAAAGTAATTAAAATTCTTATAAAATAATAAAATATAATAATAATCTTTATTATTAGCTTAATAGCTATATATTAATAATTTTACTTTAAATATATATTAGCTAAAAAGAAAGGTATTAAGCCTAATTTATTTATATATATTTATATAAGTATTATAAATTTATACTTAGTAAAACTTAAGTAAAAGTAAATAATTTTAATAATAAAGGTAAAGTTAAGGTTAAACTTTATTACTATATAATTAATATAAGTTTAATATACTTATATAATAGTTTTTTTTTAATGTTAATAATTTTTTTATTTTAAAGTAAGTGTTTTAATTAGGGATAGTTTTAATAAATAGTTATAAAGTTACTTTAAAAATAATATATAGTTTAAATAGTTATTTTACTATAATAGGTAGCTATATTCTTAGTATATTAATTTATATTAAAGTTAAGCTTTTATTATAATATATATACTATATATTTACTTAGCTATTTTATTAGCCTTTATTTATTAATAAAAGTATAGTAAATAGTAATTAAAATAAAGGTTAATTAAAGCTATAGCTATTTTAATTTTACTTAAAGTATATAAAATAGCTTTAAAGGTATTAGGTATTATTTTTAAGTACTTAGTTTATTTAAAAATAAATACCTTAGCTATACTTTATACTTTATTATTAATATTAATAAGGATATAGTATAATTTTATATTATATATAATAATACTTTAAATAACCTATATATATAAAAGCTATATATTATATAATAAGTATCCTTAAGTTAAAGCTATTAATAATATAAAAATAAGTTATTATTATAGTAATTTTAACTTAATTTAGTTTTAATATACTTTTTAATAAAATTTATAATAAACCTATACTTTAAGGAAGTAAGTAAATTAAACTAATTATACTATATTAATATTAAGTTAGATTAGTATTATAATAATAATATATTATTTAGTAAAGTATATAAATTTACTCTTTCTTAAATTAAACTTAAGGCTTAATTTCTAAAACTATTTTTAATAAATTAATTATATAGCCTTAAAGTAGTTTTATATTTTCTTTATTATTCTTTTATATATTAATATATTTATATTATTAAAAAATCCTATAATAAATATAAATTATACTACCTAAAGCTTAGTATATAATAAAGTAATATAAAATAAAAATAAAATAAAAGAAATAGGTAACCTTTATAGTACTTTTATAATTATAAGTTAAGGGCTTATAAATTTATTATTAAAAAAAAAGCTAGCTATATACTAAATAGTAAAGAAATAGGTTTATACTATTATTTATATAAAAATTTTAATAGTAATAAGAGTATAAAATAACTACTTATAATAAATAATATTAAAGGCTATTAATATATTTAATTAAAGTAGTAATATAATATTATTATAATACTATACTATTTATATTAATTCTATTAAAATACTTAGTATAACTTTTATTAATTTATTTACTTTATTACTTATTTATAAGTTAAGTAATACTTTACTTAACTTAACTAT
This sequence comes from Claviceps pusilla, assembly GCA_018360225.1. Taxonomy (NCBI): domain Eukaryota; kingdom Fungi; phylum Ascomycota; class Sordariomycetes; order Hypocreales; family Clavicipitaceae; genus Claviceps; species Claviceps pusilla. The sequence goes on along the minus strand of SRPW01000010.1, from coordinate 6,337 downwards.
AAAAGTAAACTAACTTATTATTATTATTTTTAATACCTTTTTATTAATATTAAAAAGTAATATAATATACTAAGCTTTTACTTTTTATTATTTTACTAAGGTTTTACTTAGTTTATAAAGAATAACTACCTTTACTTTTTAACATAAACCTAGGTAATAGCTAATATAATAGTATATATTTAATAAATATATAAAGGTTTTAGCTAAAAACTTACTATATACTTTAAAGTAAGTAGCTAAAGGTTTATTAAGTTTAAGTACCTTTTAATTTATAAAGCTTTTAATAATATTATAACTTTTATTAGTATTAAAATAGTTTTTTATTAAAAATATTATAATATTAAAGTAATTATTAAGGTTATTTAATATATTATTTAACTAAGCTTAAAAGGAAAAGAAAAAATAGTTAGTTAATATAGCTATTTTTTTTAATATAATTTAGTAATTATAGTATTTATTCCTTTACTTTAAATTAAAGTTAGAATTTATTATTATTTTAATAGTAGTTTACTATAAAGCTATACTTAATGCTTAAGTTTTTATAAGCTTTCTTAATATATAGTTACTATTTTAATAATAAAGTATTAAGTATTATATTATTTATTACTAAAAACTTAGCTTTATATTTAAGCTATATTAATAATAAGCTACTAATTCTTTTTAGTATAAAAAGTTTATTATTACTTTAATACTTTCTTTATATTTTAAGTAGCTTTTTTAACTTAATAGTTTTATTATAAATTTAGCTTAAAATTACTTTAGGGTTCCTTTAAAATTACTAAATTTATAATAGCTTAAAGCTTAGCTATTATTTATTTTATATAATTATTAACTTTTATTAGTATATAAAGTAAAGGTTTAGTAAGTTTATAGTAAAACTATATTACTACCTTAGCTATTATAAGGTTATTTTCTATATATAGCTACTTAAAATAAATTAAATAATTACTACTTAGCCTTAAACTAATACTAATATAAATTAACTATAGAATATAGTTAGAATTAATAAGGTTTAGTTTCTTTAAAAATTTAACTTTTATATTATAAGTAGCTTCTATATAGTTAATAATACTATTTCTTTTACCTTATATTCTTTAGGTTACTTTACTTTATAGTATTATAAATCTAAGCTATTATTATATTATTATTATAATAAGTATATTACTCTTTATTAAGGTTTGGCTATAATAGTTTTAAAGTAAGTAGTATTAGTTATACTTTTTGCGATTTCACCTACACTGCAGTAGCGACGCAGAACTAACTCTAAACCTCTTAAAAAGTATAGAAAAAGAATTACTATATCCGTTTTACTTTATTTTTAATAATATATTAGTACTAGAGTATAGGTATAGTAAATAAGGCAATGCTAATAAATATAAATAATAAAAATTATAGCTTTATATAAAGCTATTATTACTTTTTTATAAAGTAAGGTAGCTTTATATTAATAGTATTTTAAGTTACTTTTATACTATTACTTATATATAAGTAAATATTAAACTACTTTATAGTTAAATATAATAAAATTATTAAGCTTATACTAATTATAATACTAAAGAGTATATAGAATATTATTCTTTATATTAATAATATAGCCTTAATATAAGCTTAATATAGACTTCTTATACTTTAAACCCTTTTTAAAATATTAAAAATAATATTAACCTTACTATTACTTAATAAGCTTATTATAATTAAAAATTTAAAAAAAATAATTAAATAAGTAATAAAAAAAGCTATTAATATTAAAAATATTATAGCTTTAAGCTAAGCTATTATTATTATTAAAAATACTACTTAAGTATTAATTTAATAAATTTAGGCTATAATAATAATAATACTACCTTATATTTACTATAAAACTATTATTAAAGGTAATATTATAGCTAAAGTAGTATAGAATTATTTATTTAAAAAAACTATTATAGCTCTTAATTAAGCTATAGGTATTAATATAGCTATAATAATATATTATCTTTATAATAATAATACTATAATTATATTTTATAATATAGTAAAACTCTATACTAATAATATAGCTTAAATTAATACTACTTTTAAGCTAAAAGTAATACTAAACTAATATATATTTAGTATTATTATTAAAGGCTTTTTAGTATATTATATATAGAACTAAAAAAAAGATTATATTCTTTAAAATATAACTATAGCTAATAAATAAAGTTCTATAAAGATTATAGTATAGAAACCTTATAATACTATAACTTAATCTCCTTTAATTATTATAATTAATAATATTAATATAGTAAATAAGCTATATTATATTAGAATTATTTATTAAGCTAAAATATTTAAAGCTAAACCCTATAATAATACTATTTACCTTTATTAATACTTTAAGTGCTTTAAATTTAGCTATATAGCTATATATTATATAATACCTTTATAATATAGCTACTATATATTTAGCTAGTATAAGGGGGGTAAGTAAACTTACTTAATGCTATTAAAAGCTATATAGAAATACTATATTAACTACTTAGGTCCTTATTTTATATAATTCTATATATATAATATTATAAATAAATAATAAAACTATATATATATTATATACTTAGTATAGCCTTTAGCCTTTACTAAACCTTATATACTAGAAAAAAATAGTTAAATAAAAGTGCTTAGCTATAACTAAAGATATAATACTAATAATCTATTATTATAAAAAGCTTTATTATAAAAGTAAGTAAATAAACTATATACTTACCTCCCTAAATTAAGGCTAAAATTAATATAGTAATTATAAGCTACTATAAAAGCCTTTCTAAGCTAATAACCTATAGCTACTATAGTATTAAATAAGCTAAGCCTAACTTAATATACTATATAAAGTATATAATAAACATTATATATTAAAATATATAAAAAAAAACCTACCTTATATATTTAATACTAAAAACCTAAACTAAAGCTAATATAATAATAATATAAAAGCTAGAAACTATAAATAAAAAACTACCTAACCCTAGCTTTAATTACTTTTAACTTATTATTTAGGGTAGCTAAACTATAATTTATATAAATTATTAGTATAAAGCTAAAGTATAGTTAATATATATAAATAAGGATTAGTACTTAATAATATTAATAAAATACTTTATTTATTTAATATACTCCTTTATTTATAAACTTAATTAAATATTACTCTTCCTTAACTTTATAGTAGCTTTATTTCTAAACTATAATATTTTTATTAATAACTTTAATTAATATTATTTACTTTAAAACTATTATAGCTAAACCTTAATAAAAAGTAATATATTTTTTATAATAATAATATAATAATAGCTTAAGCTTATAATACTATAAAGTAAAGTAATTTAAAAAATATAAAGTAAAAGGGATAATATTATTAACTATATATAAGCTATTTATAATATAAAAGTTAAATTTTTAAAAGAATTAAACTTTATTAAATCTAACTATATACTATAATTAATTTATATTAGTATTAGCCTAAGGCTAAGTAGTAACTATTTACTTTATTTTAAGTAGCTATATATAAAAAATAATCTTATAATAGCTAAAGTAATAATATAGTTCTACTATAACCTTACTAAACCTTTATTTTATATATTAATAAAAGTTAATAATTATATAAAATAAATAATAACTAAGCTTTAAGCTATTATAAATTTAGTAGTTTTAAGGGAACCTTAAGGTAGTTTTAAGCTAAACCTATAGTAAAACTATTATATTTAAAAAGCTACTTAAAATATAAAGAAAGTATTAAGGTAATAATAAACTTTTTATATTAAAAAAAACTAATAGCTTATTACTAATATAGCTTAGATATAAAGCTAAGTTATTAGTAATAAATAATATAATATTTAGTGCTTTATTATTAAAGTAGTAATTATATATTAAGGAAGCCTATAGAAACTTAAGTACTAAGTATAACTTTATAGTAAACTACTATTAAAATAATAATAAATTCTAACCTTTATTTAAAGTAAAAGAATAAATACTATTATTATTAAATTATATTAAGAGAAAGTAGTTATATTAGCTAATTATTTTTTTCTTTTCTTTTAAGCCTAGCTAAATAATATATTAAAAAACCTTAATAACTACTTTAATACTATAATATTTCTAATAAAAAATTACTTTAATATTAATAAAATCTATAGTATTATTAAAAGCTTAATAAGTTAAAAGGTACTTAAACTTAATAAACTTTTAGCTAATTACTTTAAAGTATATAATAAGCCTTTAGCTAAAACCTTTATATACCTATTAAATATATATTACTATATTAATTACTACCTAGCTTTATTTTAAAAGGTAAAAGTAGTTATTTTTTATAAACTAAGTAAAACCTTAATAAAATAATAAAAAATAAAAGCTTAATACCTTATTTTACTTTTTAATATTATTAAAAAGGTATTAAAAATAATAATAATAAGCTAACTTACCCTTATAGCTAAGTTAAGTAAGGTATTACTTAACTTATAAATAAGTAATAAAGTAAATAAATGAATAAAAGTTATATTAAATATTTTAGTAAAATTAATATAAGTAGTATAGTATTATAGTAGTATTATATTACTACTTTAGTTAAATATATTAATAGCTTTTAATACTATTTATTATAAGTAGTTATTTTATACCCTTATTATTATTAGTATCCCTATATAGATTATAGTATAGACTTACTTCTTTACTACTAAATATATAGCTAACCTTTTTTTTAATAATAAATCTATAAGCCCTTTATTTATAATTATAAGGGTATTATAAAAGTTCCTTATCTTTCCTATACTTTTTTTATTTTATATTACTTTATTATATACTAAGCTTTAAATAGTATAGTTTATACTTATTATTAAATTTTTTAATAATATAAATATATTAGTATATAAATAAATAATAAAGAAAATATAAAACTACCTTAAAGCTATATAATTAATTTACTAAAAGTAGTTTAAAGAATTAAGCTTTAAGTTTAACTTAAAGAATAGTAAACTTATATACTTTATTAAATAATATATTATTATTATAATATTAGTTTAGCTTAGTATTAATATAATATAATTAGTTTAACTTACCTACTTTCTTAAAGTATAGGTTTATTATAAACTTTATTAAAAGATATACTAAAGCTAAGTTAAGTTAAAACTATTATAATAATAGTTTATTTTTATATTATTAATAGCTTTAACTTAAGAATACTTACTATATAATATATAGCTTTTATATATATAGGTTATTTAGAGTATTATTATATATAATATAGAATTATACTATATCTTTATTAATATTAATAGTAAAGTATAAAGTATAGCTAAGGTATTTATTTTTAAATAAACTAAATATTTAAGAATAATAACTAATACTTTTAAAGCTATATTATATACCTTAATTAAAACTAAGGTAACTATAGCTTTAATTAACCTTTACTTTAACTACTATTTACTATACTTTTATTAATAAATAAAGGCTAATAAAATAGCTAAGTAAATATATAGTATATATACTATAATAATAGCTTAACTTTAATATAGATTAGTATACTAAAAATATAGCTATTTACTATAATAAAATAATTACTTAAACTATATATTATTTTTAAACTAGCTTTATAATTACTTACTAAAACTATTTTTAACTAAAGCACTTACCTTAAAATAAAAAAACTATTAATATTAAGAAAGAATTACTATATAGATATACTAAATTTATATTAACTATATAATAATAAAGCTTAATTCTAACTATACCTTTACTATTAAAGTTATTTACTTTTACTTAAGCCTTACTAAGTATAAATCTATAGTATTTATATAAATATATATAAAATAAATTAAATTTAATGCCTTTCTTTTTAGCTTATATATTTCTAAAGTAAAATTACTAATATATAGCTACTAAGCTAATAATAAAAACTATTATTATATTTTACTATTTTATAAGAATTTTTATTACCTTTACTTTATTAATATAGATATATACTTAGTATATAATTAATATAAAGTTAGAAAGGTATTAAAGTATAATAAGCTAGTAACTATATTTATAAAGTAGCTTATATTAATAAAGTATATTTTTTAATTCTAACTTATTAAAAGTCTTTAAGATTAATAAACTAAAGATACTAAAGATTTAATAAAATATAATACTTAGTATAGTATAGGTATAAATATACTAAGGAGCTATATAAATATTATAGTTAAAATATATTATTATAAAATATAACTTATATTTAATAATATATAAAAAGTAATAGCTTAGAAAATAAAAAATAAATATAATGCTTTTATATTAATTCTAAGCCTATACTTTATTACCTCTTTCCTTCCCCCTTCCTTTCTCTCTTTTT
>SRPW01000009.1:0-98549 GCA_018360225.1 Claviceps pusilla | reverse complement strand
GCTTGCCGGCTTGCACTGGCTTATAAAGCCCCCTATAAAGTGCTTCTATTAGCGCTATAATTATAGCACTAATAGTGAGGAATCCCCTGTATATAACCCTGCTATTTTCAACAAAAATAATTAAGTAAAAGTAGTAAAATATTTTATATATTAGCTAAAGCTTATTTCTTTAAAGTTTATTATTTATATATATTATACTAAGGTATAGTAGGTAATTAGGTAACTAGAGCTTAGGTTGTCCACTATCCTACGTAGTTGTGTGTAGTACTAAGATTTATAAAGCCTTAAATGTGTCTGTGGCAGAATTTCTGGTTTTTAGCTGAGCATAGAGGCCAGTAAGAAAGCTAGAAAAAAGAGAGAAAACATACCTAGTAAAGAAGCTAGGAAGAAGAGAAAAAAAGGCTAGCAATAAAAATAATAAACAATAGGCAAAAACTCATAGTAAAGCTAATAATAAAAAAAATACTAATAATAAAAAAAAGAAAAACCTTACAAAGAAGAAAATAGTACTAGTGCAAAAGGTGCGTCGCTTTATTATTATTAATATTTACATTCTAACACATTAATATACATAAATTTGTAATAAACTTGTTTAACTAAATAGGTTGTTTATTTCCCTCATTACACATATAGTAAGTGAAACAAACTAGCTAGTTAAAGAAAAATATTATGACTTTTTTAGATTAGTGCATTAAAATATATAGAAACAAAATCATAAATTAATATGCCTTATACTATTACCCTTTCTTTTTCTTATAAATTTTGTCTCTTTATTAGCTATATTATAAGGTTTCCTCCTTTTTTCCATAGACTTATTCCTTTTAAGCTTAGTAGTGAAGCTATTATGTGAACGCGGCTAAACTTCGTTATAATACCCTTCTTTAACTAGCTGGTTTATTCCACCTACTATATGTATACATGGAATTAATTTCCCACTTACATAGGCAGCTACCTAGTAGGCACCTAGGTGCATGAAGCCATTTTCTAGTAACAGCCTCCACTAAATTCAATGATAATTTTGCGTTTTATAATTATAATGAAGTGTCTTATAATACATTATAATAAAGTTATAGTTGCTTAAGATTGTCACACAATCTCTCTCTCACGGGCTGTCACCAGTAGAAAGCGTGGCGCGCGTGGGTGGGCAGATGTGTGCGTGCCATACAGTGAAGATTGTCACTACTAGGGGTCTCATTTTTTTTGCTCCAATTCAGAGATGCAATTGTCATTCGTGGCCACATCATTCCTCGTCTAGATAATCAGAGGCCAACCATCAGTCCACTGATGGTGATGTTGTGCTCGTTGTGAAACGGTACATGAGAAGTGACCATGAAGCCAAATAATGTTTACAACAATACCCGTTGTCCATTCATCAGCTGGCTAGACAAAGCTAGATAGGCCACATGTATAGGAAGAAGTCATCCATAACAAACTCAACGCCTGAATGGGGGAAATGCTGCGTTAGGCGTAGAAATTAACGGTCTAGGTCAAATTCGATTAGCTAGCCGCGACGGAAGAAATTAAAGGAAATTTTGGAAAGGAAAAAATGATTGGGGGAACTTACATCTTTCTTCTTTGCTTGCACTTCTGCTATAGCGTCGACATAATGTTCATGACCGATTTTGTGCTTGCCTGATCGCAAGGCTATCATGCCGGCTTCGACACATACAGCTTTTAACATAGCTCCACCGAACTCATCAGTGCTTCTTGCGAGCTCTCCCCAGTTGACACCCGGATCGACCCGCATTTTTCTAGAGTGTATTTTCAGAATTTGGGCGCGGGCTTCTTCGTTGGGTAAAGGAAATTCGATTTTTCGATCGAGTCGACCGGATCGAAGTAGAGCGGGATCAAGGACGTCAACACGATTTGTCGCAGCGAGGACCTTGATGCGATCATCAGAGGCGAATCCATCCAACTGATTCAAAAGTTCGAGCATAGTCCTTTGTACTTCACGGTCACCGCTTTTCTCGCTATCAAACCGCTTGGTGCCCACAGCATCCAACTCATCGATGAAAATTATAGCTGGTGCCTTTTCTTTCGCGAGTGCGAAGCAGTCACGAACCAGCTTCGCCCCATCGCCGATGAACATTTGCACAAGCTGGGGTCCTGCTAATTTGAGAAATGTCGCATCAGTCTGCGCAGCGCAGGCTCTTGCCAATAGTGTCTTGCCAGTGCCCGGAGGCCCATACATTAGCGCACCTAGAATAGAAGATGGTCAGCAAAACTGGTATATTTGTCGTTGTGGCTACCGTCTCAAAGCATGAGTGATGCACACTGAGCCCCAGACTGACGGCGCATTGCCACACCTTCGTACCTTTAGGGGCCTTAATTCCAATTTTTCGAAACCTGTCGGCCTCTTTCATTGGCCACACGATAGCTTCAACCAGCTCTTCAATTTGTTTATCCAAACCCCCAACATCAGTATACTGCTCCGTAGGCTTCTCGTCAACCTCCATGGCTTTCACTCTGCTATCATACTCTGCTGGCAGTGTGTCTAGAATGAGATAGGAGTCTTTGTTAACGCCGATGAGGTCGGCTGGTTTCAATTTCTCGGAATCAACCAAACCGATGAGCGGCAAGAAAATGGTTTGGCGGGTCGATGTCTTGATGACGGCGGATTTGCCCACACGGGTCGCGTCTAGATCAATGTTCGCACCCTCTTCGGACGATTCTGCCGTGGGATCGAGATCTAGCAATTCCACGACATTGCCTACAAGATATGGAAGTTGTCTAAAACCAGTGAGTCTGTGAACACAACTAAATGAGCTATATGAGTCGCAAGATGTACCTGTTATTTGCTATCTTGTCCACATTGTCCTTGATCTTTTCATTCATGGCCGCTTTCTCGTGTGAAAGGCGCGAGAGTTCACTCTTCATGATTCTGGAGTCGTTCTCTAGGAGCCTCTTTCGAGTCAAGATATCTTGAGTACCGAGACTCAGTATTTCTTCATCCAGGATGTCATCTTCTTCATCGGCATCTTTGTTGTGCTTAATCACATCCAAGGCGCCTTCTTGCGTTTTGCTATCTTTGTCTCTGCGGTCAAGATCGTCGAGTTCCTCGAGGGTTGACATTATGACTTCAATTGTGGACACAGTTAGGACGCAGAAGTCCAACCAGTATCAACTGCTGGAAGGTCCCTATCGATTCTTCTTCTTGTTATTGTTCAAATTTCTTGGGATCTTGGTCGCGGTAGTGGTCTAAGTGAGAGTTCGGTTGTTAAACTGGACAAGGGCTGGGGTAGAGATGATCGTACTAAGGACACCAGAGGAGTGAACGGCCCGGAATTTAGCTAGGCAAGAACCGTGGCGCGCAATCCTGCAATGACTTAGTCATCATGCTGTCCAGGTGGCTGCGGGTCCTTCAAAATTTATAACCATTCATACAGAGTCGACACTTCATTTCGATTCAAGTTTGCAAGCATCGACGAATTGGCCAGCGACCTGATAGGCGATTTGCTTTCCTCAAAGCTGGAGCATCTACATTCGATACTTCAAGGTCTACAGAATGATACAGGCTCCAGCTCATGCAGCGCGACCATGTCTTCGGCTCCTGTTCTTCAGGCCAAAAAGGGTGGGATATTGCGAAGCCTCCCTTCCGATTGTTCCTACGATCACAAGTCGTTCTATCATCAGCAATAGCAACGAATACAGTTCGTCCAAATTCGATACCACGCTAGCCGTGACGAAGCCCCAGAGTGCTAGACCTGTTGAAACAAGAAAAAGCCAGTTAATTCGAACCTACACATCTCTGCTACGCACGACTCCACTCATCCTGTTCTTCCAGCATAGCAACCTAACAGCGGTGGAATGGGCAGCTGTTAGAAGAGAGTTGAAAAAAGCGTTGGAGGGCGTTCCAGAATCTATTGGAACAAACAGCGTCGGCTCCTATCATCCATCTCAGATGCGACTTGAAGTTCTGCGAACCAACATGTTAAGTGTTGCGCTGAAAATTGTCGAGTTTCACAAACCTGATGGTCCGACGAGTTCATTAATAGCGCAACGATCGGGCGCCGAGGTACCTCGACATGATTTATCAGACGTGGCTTACAAGGCCACAAAGATTGCGAAAATTTCACCCAATTCTGCTTATGCGCAACTGGAGCCATTGTTAGTAGGCCCTCTGGCAGCACTTATTTTACCGACAGTCTCACCCACACATCTGGCTGCAGCCCTTTCTGTCTTGGCGCCTGTGACAGGAAAATTTCAGGCACCGACGCGGAAAAAAAGCCCGGGATATCATGATCCAATTTGTCAGAATGGGCTGGCCAAGCTGCTACTAGTTGGTGGCCGGATTGAGGGCAAGGTTTTTGACCAGTCTGGACTAAATTGGGTGGGTAGCATTAATGGTGGTATGGATGGGTTGCGTTCGCAGCTTGTATGTCTCCTACAAGGCGCTGGTTTGGACCTGGCGACGAGCCTTGAAAGGGGTGGCAGGAGTCTTTGGCTAGCGCTAGAAGGAAGAAAGTTTCAGCTTGATAGCCAGAACAAGCAAGACTAGGTGTGCTGGCAGATCGATCAGATCGATAATCAAATTCGACATTCAAGCGTTTATCTGCAAATGTGGCTTAATTATACATTAGAAGATGATCTAATTGCATAAGGAGACGGTCAAACTTTTGAGCCTTCTAAAAGTAAAATACTAAGTTTTCTAAGATAATTAGGAAACTAAGCTATAATAAAAGAAAAAAGGTTCTACTAAGAAGATATAATTCCTATTATGTAATATTATAAAAAGCTAAAAAAAATATTCATAGAAAAAAGTATAGCTTTTTTGTAATGAATAATAATAATTACTCTATATCTCCCTTTATGTTATAGACTAGCCTACAGGCTGCTATAATCTAGTATTGATAGAAAATATTAGTACTCTTAGGGAGAAAGAAAAGAAATAAAGAAAAAAGTTTATAGTTTACTTTTTACCTGTCTTTTTAATCTTTAAGTAGGCCTACTTAGGACTTATATTTTCCTTTATATAGTTTATTTTTTGATAAATTTAAGGTATTAGCCTAAATTTATTATATAGTCTTTCTTTTACCTTTATTTAAAGAGCTAAGTATATTTTAGCTATCCCTATATTATACTGTTTATATGTACTACTTTTATACTAAGCTAGTGCTACATCTCACTCTATTAACTCTTTTATATATCTTTATTTACACTATCCCTCTTAATAAAATAATATATTTATATAATTGTTTTACAATTATTTACTTTATTATTAATTAACTTACTTTTTATATTTATATAAGCGTTTATATACTTATAAAGTAGACTTAAAAGCTTATTATTTATACTTAGCTTATTACTTAAAGAATATCCTACTATTAGCTGGTTATTTTTACTTATATATCAGTATTTATTTATTTTAGCGATTTAATACTAATATCTATATACTTAAAATTATTTACTGTTTATTATGAATAAAACTTATAAATTATTCTACATTTTTTATTATATTTCTTTATAATTATAAAGATTGTTCTACTTTTTTTACTTAAAACCTTTTTTTAAGTTAATATACAATAAGATTTAAATAAAAAGTAATAAACTAATTATTATTATTATTATTATTATTATTATTATTATTATTATTATTATTATTATTATTATTATTATTATTATTATTATTATTTATTGTTTTACTTCATAATTTATTTATTATCTTACTTGTTTACCTATACTTTAAATATACAATATTTTTCAAACACTTTATATATAATATTATAAAAGAATAAATTATACTTAAATTTAAAATATATTTATCATAATTAAAATAAAGGAAAAAGGTTTTATTTGTTTACCTATACTGTTAGAATCGCTGCATTCTATGACAACGTAGCATAGCTAGGAAGAGCTGGATTTGCAGCTACATTAGCTATAGAATCTAACTCTTCTAATTAGTCTATATGTATAGAGTTTTCACTATAGAATTTAATAGTATTTTTATAGCTTGAATACTAGCTATAAAATACTCCCTTTAAATAGCACTAATTTTAAAAGAAATTAGACCTTTTTATAAATACCTTTCTAAACTTTATATTAAGTTACTAAGTCTTAAATTTACTTAGTATTTCTTAAAGAATTACTAGTATTTTAGGGAATATTAATATTAATTAGTAGGTTATATTTATTCTTAAAATATATTATTTTATAAATTTATAAGGATTTACTTAGAAGAGATAGAACTTTTATTATATTTATAGAGAGAATTTATACTAAAAGAAAATAGATTTCTTTATTAGTTTAGCTAGTATTAAACTTTTAAAAATATAGCTTTTCTATAATATAAATAGATTCCTTTATTAGTTTAGCTAGTATTAACCTTTTAAAATATAGAATTCTTTATAATTTATATTATAATCTATAGAAAACTCTTTATTTACCTTACTAACTAACTCTCTATTATACTAAAGCTTATATAGAAATTATAAGATTAGAACACTAAATCTTAACTAAAGCTAGTTAAAAACTATATTAAATATTTCATTTTAAGGATATTTTTATATAGAAATAATAAGGAATTCTAAGATTTATTAAGGAATCTTATATAAAGTGCTGTTATGGACTAGCCTAGATGGCGACTGTAATCTAGTGTTAATGAAGTTATTATTATCTATAAGGAGAAAGGGAAGACTACTATCTCCCTCTACTACATACTTATTCTATATATAATGTGTGTTTATAGGGTTTACCCTATAGGTATAGTAGGTTACCTTATATACTCCTCTCCTGCTCTACTAAGGATCTAAGCCTCTAGCTTAAATCTATTATATAGCCCCTTACTTTACTGCCCTTTAGTTATTAAATAGTTAGTAAGTAAATAAAATATAATAATAATAACTTAAGTATTTATAATATAATACTTTAGGTAGAGCTATTTATTCTAGCTAGTTATACTTTAGCGCCTAAGGTTAATAAAAATAAACCTAAAATAGAAATTTTAAAATCTTAAACTAGCTAGCTAATTATACCTAAGATACTAACTATAAATCCCCTATTTAGCTTTTTTTATACTTATAAATATAATTCTATTATTATTCTTTCTATTAAAATTCTATATATTTTAAGTCTTTTATATAAATACTTATTACTTTCTACCTATTCTTTATTAATACCTATACTTTCCTTATATTTATTTATTAATACTTAATAAAGAATCCCTTATTATTACTTATTAAATTTAAATAATAAGCTTTTTTATCCCTACTACCTTATTTTATTAAAACTAAATATAGTAAGATTATATTTACTACTATTAATACTTTACCTCCCCTTTCTTTACCTTTAAATAGCTATTATATTTTAGGCTATTATAAGGTTAAAAGTAACTTTAAGAATAAGTTATTTACCCCTATTAATCTTAACTAGCTAGATATTTAGTGTTTATTCTATCTTATATATATAGTAAATAATAAACTATTTTTATATACCTTAGGCCTTAAGTACTTTTATAAAGAGTATTAAAGGAGAAAGGTAACTTATATATATAATACTACTATATTTACTTAGAGTTCTACCCTTTACTACCTTACTTATAAAATTATAGTAGCTATTTATTATAGTAAGGCTATAAAGGTACCTTATTTCCTTACTTATAATACCCCTAATAGTAAAGAAAAGAAGGTTATATTAAATAAGCCTTTTAAAGCTTTATATAATTATTTTATTACTACTCTATACTTTATTAAGAAGTATACTATACTTACTATTATTACTAGTTTCTTACCTATACCTTTCTTTTAGCTATTAAAATAATTCTAAGCTACTATTAATAAAATACTTATATATTCCCTACCTACTATTACTATTAATTCTACTATAATTTACTTATTAAAGACTAGTATTAATTATACTAATATTTAGTTATTTAAAGTATAATACTAAGTTAAGTAGCTAATGCTTATATATTAAGATTTATTTACTAATCTTTAGTTATATTAGCCCCTTTTATTATTTTATCTCCCCTATAACCTAAGGAGTAGGTATATATATCTATATTACCCCTTTCTATAATATTATATATATTACTACCTTTTAGTATTTTATTTAAAAAAGTTAGCTAGCTATTAATACCCTCTCTTACTATTACTATACCTTTACTTACTATTACTATACCCCTTTCTACTACTATTACACCCCTTCCTACTAATATTATACTACTTCTTACTAATATTATACTATTATTTATTCTCCTTTAGTATACTTTATTTTTATTACTTTTCTTTAAGCTACCCTTAAACTTCTTTAGCCTTAAGTTATAAAAAGCTAATATATTTTCTATTAGCTAAAAGTTACCCCCTTTACCCCTATTTAACTTACTTATTATAATTATATTATTTAAGTATTATAAAAAAAAAGAAAGTTTATTAAGCTACTTTATTTACTTTATTTAAAAGTAAGTAATAGTAATATATTAAAATATTATAGTTAGAATAGAGCCTATATAGGGCTTAGTAGGGTCTAAATTTATATTTAATAGTATACTATATAGTATTAATTAAGAATTATAGTATATTTATATTAGTTTATTATTAAAATATATATTACTTTATTATAATTTAAATTATATTAGGGCTTTAGTATCCTTTAGAATTTTAAGTAGTTTCTATATTAACTATATATAGCAAACCTATTTAACTAATATATTATAGTAATTACTATAGCCTTTAGTATTCTTTATAGCTAAAATATATTTAATTTAGTACTTATAAGGTATATTTATACTATTATTCTAAAGCTAAATAAGGCCTAGTTAGAAGTTAAGTAGAACTTAAGAAGGGAGTAAATTATTTACTATATACTCTATTAAATTAATATAGAAATTAAAGTAAATACTACCTAAGATATTTAGTTTAATAATAAGGGGCATTAGGATATTAAGTATAGTATATTTAGCTATAACCTAATTTAACTTCTTACTTAATTAAAAAGTATAAATATTATAAAGGCTAAGCTAAACCTTATTCCCTAGCTAGTATTACTTTACTAAATAATATAATTAATTAAAAAACTCTTATTAATATTATTAAGTAAAGTTAATAATAGCTTAAGTAAGCATTATTCCCTATTTAATATATTTAAAAAACTAGACTACTTATCCTTTAAAGAATATTTAACTCTATATAAAAGCTAGTATATATTAAATTAAATTCATATTAAACCTATAAAGTACTATATAAGCACTTAGGCTAGTAACTAATAATATATAGTTATTAAGGGTAAGCTAATATATTATTAAGTATATAGACTAATTTATTTAAGTAAAAAAAACTATAACCTATAGTATTACCTTAATCTCTTAATTTATATACTTAGTATTACTATTAGTTTAGAGGTAATAAAATATAAAAAAAAGCTATTTAATATCTATAAAGAAGTAAAGTATTAATTAAAAGCTACTTATTTAGTTTAAGCCTTAGTTTAAAATAATACTTAAAAGGAATTTATAAAAATACTATTAATAATATAAAAAGTATTAAGTATATACCTTAATACTTATATTTATTATTGCTTTTAATTAAATATGTTTTAAGAGATAGTTTATAATAACTATAAGAAATAAAAGAGCATTTAAAAAGCTAGTAGAAAGGTTAGTTATAAAGTCTACTAATATTTATAACTAATACCTATTTAGTGCTAGGATAGGCTATAAAAGGCCCTAATATAGGGGCTAGCTTTTTTAAGCCCTATAATAATAGCAATTATATATATACTATATAATATTTATTAATATACCCTTTTAGTAGTAGTTATAATAAAGAGCCTAAAAGGTTATATTCTTCTTAAGGTAGCCTATTAAGGGTAAGTTATAGGTTTATTAAATTAATATAGTAGTAAGGGGCTTATACTATAGTGCCTAAAGGTAGCTATAAAATAGTAAAGCCTTATAAGTATCTATTATATAGTTATTAATTTATTAATATATAGCTACCTTAATAGGGAATTTCTAAGCCTTTAATTATATTGCCTTAATCTTTACTTAGTATATAAAATTAGTTTATATATTTTAATCCTAAAGGCTTTATAAATAGTTATTTATAAAAAAGTTATAGCTTTAAGGGTTAGATAAAGAGACACTAGCTAGAGTCTATTCTTACCCTAATATAAAGATTTAAAGAGTATAGGGTAGTTATAATAAGTATACAGCTAATACTAAATAAAATAATAGCTAGGTCTTTATAGGTTCTTTTAACTTATTTTATTTATAATAAAATAGTATATTAAAGTATATTACCTAGGAACCTAAGTAGTAGTAAAGGTAAAAATAAAAGAGTAAGAGAGTCTTTACTTAGTATACTTAGTAATTTAATATTTTATAAGGGCTTATAAAGTATTTTAAGTTCTTATAGTTAGTAAAAATTATAAATAGTTAGAAAATACTATAAAGTTTAGTAGACTATACCTTAAAGTATAAGATAATACTAAGTAATTCCTTATTATAAATTATATAGTTCTACTAAGAAGCTATAAGTTATATAAAGTAATAGGCTACTAGCTATAGTATACTTACTATATTATATTATAAAAGATAACCCTTAAGTGCCTCTCTTAATATATTAGCCTTAACTACTATATTTAATATAAGGTCCTATTAAGCTAAGATTAAAGCTATTAAAAGTATATCCTTAAGGCATTAAAATGCTATTAAGTATACTAAGGACTAGATAAATAAAACCCCCTTTTTAATAAAGTTAAGTAGGGGCCTAATAAGATTTAAAAAGTTAGCTATAAATTTCTAATAAAAGTTTATAAAGCCTAAGAAGCTATATACCCTTTATAGTTATATTAGTACCTTTTATTTATAAATTATAGCTACTTTAGCTAAGTTTAGATATACTATATAGCTAGCTTATACTATAAATCCTAGGTATTTTACCTTTATTATATAGAATATATACTTATTAATATTAAAATATAAGCTAGCTTATTATAAGTAAGAAAGGATCTCTCTTATATACTATATATTTTATTTATATATACTACTAGTATAGATAAGGATATTATTAAGATAGGCTATTATATAAACTCCTAAGGTATCCTTTAAGGCATTATTAATATAATATTAAAATGTTATAAGTACTCTAGCTAGGCTAAAGGAGTAGATAAGCTATTTAAAAAGGCTAAAATATATATAAAAGGCTATTAAAGCCTTATCCCCCTTTACTATATATAGGTAGTAAAATATAGTATAGATATCTAATTTTATAAACTATTATATACTTACTAAAGAATATAAAGTTTCCTTAATAAGTAGTAATAAGTAATAATCTTAGTTTATAATTTTATTTAATACCCTATAGTTTATATAAAAACACTAGCCTTTATTTACTTTTTTAACTAAAAGTATTAATATAGCTACTAAAGAAAAGAAAGCCTAAATTTAGCCTTTATTTATTAAGTTTATAATTTATTTTTATATTTTTAGTAGCTAATCTTAAAGTATATTATATAGTAGCGCCTAGGGTAGGTCTAGTAGGCTACTATTACGATTCTACTATAAATAAATATAGTAATTAGCCTATCCCTAGTAAGGAGGTAAGGCACTAATATTCTCTTAATAAAATAGATTCTTAAAATTAGCTAGTTTATTTAATAAAAAGGAGAGGTCCTTATTCTTCTCTAAGGCTATTAAGTCTACTATAGATATAAAGATAATATTTATTTTCTATAAATTAATAAATATTACACTACTTACTTTATTTAACTAAAGTGTATAGTAAGCTAACTTAGTATATACTAATTTTATAATAGTAGTTATTAGTAAGTCTACCCCTTAGGCATTTAAGGTATAGATCTTTAAATTACTATATATATAAATAATAAGGAGGCATTTAGTAGTATATAATATAATATTATTTTAGGCTATTTATAGCGCCCTTAGGATATAGTTTTATAAAAGGCTTAGAATTATATAGGCTATTATAGGGAATAACTATCTATTTAGGTTAGCGCTAAATTAAATAAAATATATAATCCTTAGGCACTAGAAAGTGTTAATATAGTTATATTATATAACTATTATAATAGTATTAAGGGTATATAGTTAGGCTAAAGTAATATATTAAAGGCCTAACCTTTAAACTATACTTTTACTTATAATAGTATAGCTATTATAACTACTATTTACTTAAGTATTAATAAACTTAAAACTATTATATAAAAAAAAAAAGAAATAATACTTTCTCTATATAATATTCTATCTCTTTATAAATATTTAAGCTATTACTATTATAGGTATAATATAAGCTAATACTGCTAACTTATATTTTACTACTAAGACTTATATAGTAGGGCTCTCTTTTTCTAACCTAAAGTTATTATTATTACGTAGTACCTTTTTATTAAAGGTATTTAAGGCTTAAATATTTAGTTTCTTTATTAAGTAATAAGTAGGAAGCTATATATAGCTATAAATAAAGTAACTATTATTATTATAATATAAATACTAATAGGTAGCCTTATAGCGCTAAATAATATTTTATAATACCTAGGTTACTTAGATTATACCTTTAGCGTCCTTAAACTTAGCACTTAACTTACCTTTACTAAAGAGCTTATAACTCTATCCTAATTCTAAAAAGCTAGTAGAATTAATACTTATTATAGCTATATTACTATCTTAGTTATATTTAGTATAGGGGTAGTAATAAGCCTTAATATATTCCTTAATTTAGTATAAGTTAATATTTAAGGTAATACTATAGTATTATATAACTATAGTATAGTAGTTAAAATAAAGAATATTATAGCTAATATAGTAATCCCTTATTTACTTATTAAATCTTACTTAAAGCTTTATAAGTTTTACTATATTTACCTATATACTTCCCTTAATAAGGTATAACTTTTATTTAAAATAAATAAAGAAATTTATAAACTATTTATTTAAATATTATTTAAGTTAGTTTAACTCTATAACTATATATTCCTTTTAGTAAGGGTTTATAAATATAGTATTAAGGTATTTAAGGAAATAGCTTAGTATATACTAATAACTACTACTAAGCTTAAAGAATAAAGCTATTTATATTTAAATCTTAAGTAATAATTTTTAATAAATAAAGAACTGTTGGAATCGCTGCATTCTATGACAACGTGGCACAGCCGGGAAGAGCCGGATTCGTGGCTACATTAGCCGTAGAATCTGACTCTTCTGATTAGTCCGCGCGTGTAGAGTTTTCACTGTAGAATCTAATAGCATTTTTATAGCCTTAATGCTAGCTATAAAATGCCCCTTTTAGATAGCACTAATTATAATAGAAATTAGACCTTTTTATAAATACCTTTCTAGACTCTATATTATATTACTAAGTCTTAGATCCACTTAGTATTCCTTAGAGAATTACTAGTATTCTAAGGAATACTAATACTAATTAGTGGGTTATATTTATTCTTAGAATATATTATTCTATAGATTTATAAGAATTTACTTAGAAAAGATAAAACTCCTATTATGCTTATAGGGAGAATTTATACTAAAAGAAAATAAATTCCTTTACTAATTTAGCTAGTATTAGACTTTTAGAAATATAGCTTTCTTATAATAAAAATAGATTCCTTTATTAGTTTAGCTAGTATTAACCTTTTAGAATATAGAATTCTTTATAATTTATACTATTAATTATAGAAAAACCCTTATTTATTTTATTAATTAACCCTTTATTATACTAAAGCTTATATAGGGATTATAAGACTAAAACGCTAAATCTTAACTAAAGCTAGTTAAAAACTATATAGAATATCTAATTATAAGAATGTCTTTATATAGAAGTAATAAGGAATTCTAAAATTTATTAAGGAATCTTATATAAAGTGCCCCTAATACTGCTTTATTATAAATATTACTAAATTCCCTTCCTAAGATTATATATAAATATATAGATATTCTTACTCTAGAATAGAAAGTATACTAAAATAATATACTAAAAAAATATAAGGATTAATAGTATATTAATAATTAGGCTACTTTTATCCTTTATTAGTATAATATTTTAAAGTAAAAGAACCTCTAACTTTTTAATACTTTTTATAAAGACTTTAAGGGTTAGACTATTAATAATTTTTAATAAATTCTAATAATATTATAAAAGGATTTATAAAATTTCCTTCTTATTAATAGTATACTAATTTTATTAATAAGAGGTTTATAATATATTACTTCCCTTATTACTCTTATTAATACATTAAAAGAGTAGATTAAATGCTAGTTCCCTAGATAATTTATATAATACTAACTATAAATTCCTATTCCCTTATAAGTAAGAAGCATTATTAATAATTCCTAATTAATTAATTAATAGATTTATAAGGAATCTAAGTTACTAGACTTACTAATATAAAAAGCTTAGGTAAAACCACTAAAGGGGTTAATACTACTAATAGACCTAACCTCTAACTAAATCTGCTATATTCTTAAAGAAATTAATAAAAGCTATATAATTAATAAGAAATATAGTAGGAAACTATATAACTTTATTATTCTAAAGATAAATATCTTTAAAGATTAATATATATAAAACAATATTCCTTAGATATTATAAATAAGAGCTTTTTTAATTATACTAAAAAAAAATACCCTTACCTATTATCTTAATAAACTTACTAGAAAAGAATTAATAATTTATAACCTTACTAATATTATTAGGAATTACTTTAAAACTAAGAGTAACTAATAGTTTTATTATATTAAATAGAATAGTATTTCCCTTTAAAAGGTTATTACTAATAACCCTAAGAAGACTAAGCTTTAATGCCTTAACTAAATACTAAAATAACTTTACTATATTTATTATAGGATTTTTAATGCTTCTATAGTAAATATAAAGCTTTAGCAATAGCTTATTACTACTATTAGCAGTGTTCCTAAATATAAGCTTACTATATTTAACCTTACTCTAACTTATAAAGGAGTTATTAAAGACCTCCATAAATACTTACATACTAATAAATTAATTAAAACATTATAATAGCTAACTTCTATACTAAATCCAATAGAAAATAATAATAAAATAATGTTTACTAATTAGTAATATAAATAACTATTTAATTAGCGCTCTAGTAGCTAATTACTATAAAAATCACGCTTTCTATATAAATGTTTTATATATTAATAAGTAGGATATTAGTTAATTTTTTATATAAAATAGGAATAGTAAAAAGCTAAGGATTCTTAGTAAAAGAGTAAGAACTATAAGGAAATTCCCTTTAAATATAGCTTTAATATATTTCTCTTTAAATATAAGGGAAAACCTAAGGTAACTAATACTAAGAAAGACAAGCACCTAGCTTAGGAGGCATTAAATGCCTATATTACTGTACTAATAAGTAATACTATAACCCTTAAGCTAACATTTATATAATTTCTTATGCATTTACTACTAAATCTATTTAAACTATTTAATTAAATAGATTTCTATAAGAAACTAACCTCTTTTTAAGCTAAATCCCTTTTATATATACTTAGAAATAACATAATCGCTTATAAATTATCTAGTATAACCCCTATAGTATAGAAGGAAACCTCTAAGATAAATTACTTTATTTTAAATAATTAATATTCTAGTAATATTTTCTATAAAATTATACTAGATATAAAAGCAGTAGGGATTTTAATAATAAAAGCACTATAAGCTATAGCTTTATAAAGAATTATACTATATCTAAAGATTAAGCCTACTAGCTAATATATAGTTAACTTTAGCGTAGGTTTAGTGATTTCTTTAGAAATCTTATATATTCCTACTACCTTTAAAACTATTAAATTCTATATTCTTAATATAGCTACCCCCTTTTTATTTTATATCTCTAATATAGATTAAATAAATATAAAACTTAATAACTTTAAAAATATACTAATTTAAGGTATAAAGAAAGTCTTAATTATATAAAAATAGGGATACCCTTAGTGAATTCTATAGCCTAATAAAGCTACTACTTTCTACCTTTTAGAGGCTAAAATACATTAATTACACTAATATTTTAGCTATCCCTTAGTTACTAAACTTATAAAGCTACTATAAAAAGCTAGTAAATTAGTAACTAATAGGATTATTAAGAGACTCTCCTATAAATATTATTAATACTAACTTTATAGTAAAGCCCTAGGATAATTTAAGTTTATACTAAAAGATAATATAGACTTTAACTATAAGATTATTATTAATATTCTTAAAATTAATAATAAACCTATACTATATATTATTAATATAGTAACTATATTCTAAGCTATAGACTTCCTTAAGCCCTAAAAGTAGAAGGCCTAAGATATATAGAATGCATTAAAGAAGTGCTAAATTAATACTTATTTAGGTCCCTTAAATAATATTATTTATAATACTAAAAAGAACTTTGCTTCTATAAAATTCTAGTATATTATACACTAAATAGCTATTAATATAGAAGAGGTTTCTATTAAGGCATACTATAGCATTAAAAAGGTCAAGAGATATTATACCCCTCTCTAAAGAGTATATAATATTATTAAGAATAAGGTAGGAGACCTCCTTAGCCCTTCCTAAAGACTATAAATAGCTATTAAAGCTATTAATAACTTTACTAAACCTAATAGCCTTATATTAACTTTACTTATATTTAGGGTATATTTATAAATATTATATAACTCCCCCTTAAGTCTATTAGTAATATAAAGAGCTACTTTACTATAGAAAGCTACTAATAAAGCTTAGTATTACTTTATATAAAGGCAAGTCTCTAACGCCCTTAATGCATAGAATAGTCTAAATACCCTCCTATTATACTTACTACTATTATAATTAAAAGTTTATATTTAGTGTAAGAAAGAAGGTTAGTATAGTCCTTATAGATTGCTATTATTTAATTATAAAACCTATACTATAGAATTACCCTATAGACCTATGAAATTCTACTTAATAGTAGTAAAGCTATATTACTATAATATAAAAGAGCCTATAAATATAGAAGAAATTAATAATAAAGATAAGGAAAATAAAATAGAGAATACTAATATAAATAAGGGTTAATTACTATAAGAACTACTATAATAAGGATATAGAAGACCTAAAAAGCACTTATTTATTTTAAATTATACTAAAGATTCTAATTAAAATAATAAGAAACTTAGTACTATAAGTTTCCTTACTAAAAAAGAGAAAGGTAACTAGAAGCTAGTAGTTAACCTATATAGATAAGGAAAGATTACTACTAAGGGATAACTATTTAAAATATCTAATTAAAAGGAAATTAACGCTTTATTAGTAAGAAATATCTTTAAATTTATTATATTTAATAAGAAAGAGTATAGTAATTAGTGCTTTTTTTACTTTTAAATAGTAAGGGAAATTAAAGGGAAAGGTATAGATAAGCTATATAAGAAATTAAGGCTAGTAATATAAGGCTATAGTAATATAGAAAAGGTATAGATTTTAATATAATCCCTAATAATTTAATAAGTAAGCTAGAGGCTTATTATTATATTAGCACCTTCCCTAGTAAAAGATTATATCTTTTTATAGTTATAGAATATTATATAAGCGTATATTTAATTAGAACTAACGCTAAATTGCTTAATTATTACTAAATTGCTAATATAAATTATATATTTATACTTAAAGAATACTATAATAAAAGTTATAAAGCCCCTCTATAGTATTACTAAAGCTAGTATATATTAGTAAGCAACCTATTTTTACTACTACTATAAGAAGCTAATAGTAATTACTTCTATATATAACCTATACTTCTTAATAGTATTTAATTTAATTAAATGCTTTAGTGTAATTAGTATATAAATAAATAATACCCTTAGTCTTAGTAATATAAAGTTTTTAGAGATAGAGAAATTAAAATTAAAGAAGGTAGGATTTATAGTAAAACCTAAATAAATCCTAATACTAACTAAACCCTTTATCTTTAATAAATATATTTTATATAAATTTAATAGAAATTATATTAAACTCTACTAAAAAGGGTAAAGTAAGAAGCTTAGAGTTATTAAACCTAATAAGCTAACTATAAAGTAGTAATATATTAAATAAAGAGCGTAAGGAGCGTATATATTATTAGTTTATTAACTAAAGGCTATATTTAACCTTTCTATTACTATATAAGTCTAAAATCCTAATGAATTTAATGTAAATTATCTAAATAAAAGAATTTAGTAGTAAATATAGCATTATAACTATAGATTAAGGTATATTCCACTTAATCTTACTACTATAGCTTTATATATCTTTATAGATAGTTCCTTTATAAATAATAAAGACCTAAGCTTATAATTAGAATATATAATTATCCTTAGTACTAAAGAAGTAGGAATTAAATTAGATTTTATACTAAAAGGTAATATTATAATATATAGCTCTATAAAAAGTAAAAGAGTTATAAAGAGTGCTCTTACCTCTAAGCTATATATAATAGTTTAAGGCGTAGATATTGCCTATATAATTAGCATAATACTATAGATTATTATATAAAAGCTATAAATCCTACTAATACTAATAATTATTTATATAGATTCTCTTTTATTATATAAGTGCATTATAAGGTTAAGCACTATAAAAGAAAAAAGACTAATAATTAATATTATAGCACTATAATAATTATATAAAAGGTAGGAAATTAAGAAAATTAAGTAGATTAATAGTAATAATAATATTACTAATACTATAATAAAATTATTACTAAATTAAGCCCTTAAGACCTTTATTAATAGGAATAAGGCTATAATCTATATAGAGAAATAGGTAAAGCATATAGAGAAAAAGAAGGAAGCATATAGGAGAGAGGAGGAATACTAAGGGATATAAGGTAGGATTCTTATTCTTATTAATTATCTAATTAAATAATTAACTATGGTTTTTAGGTAGATTTTCATATAACTTATAAGTAATTCCTTTTTTTCTATAAAAGAGAGAATTCTAAGTATTAGAATCGCTGTATTCTATAATAATATAGCATAGCTAGGAAGAGCTAGATTTGCAGCCATATTAGCTGTAGAATCTAACTCTTCTGATTAGTCCGTACGTGTAGAGTTTTCACTGCAGAATCTAATAGCATTTTTATAGCCTTAACGCTAGCTATAAAATGCCCCTTTTAGATAGCACTAATTGTAATAGAAATTAAACCTTTTTGCGAATACCTTCCTAGACCCTACGTTGTGTCACTAAGTCTCAGATCCACCTAGTATTCCTTAGAGAATTACTAGTATCCTAAGGAATACCAACAAGAACTATTTATTATAATTAGTACTAATAAAAACTTTTCGCGAATTCGCCCGCACTGCAGTAGCAACGCAGAACTAACTCTAAACCTCTTAAAAAGTATAGAAAAAGAATTGCTATATTTATTTTACTTTATCTTTAATAGTATATTAATGCTAAAGTATAGATATAGTAGATAAGGTAATACTAATAGATATTAATAGTAGGAATTATAACTTTATATAAAGCTATTATTACTTACTTATAAAATAAGGTAGCTTTATATTAATAATACCTTAAGTTACTTTTATATTACTACTTATATATAAGTAAATACTAAACTACTTTATTATTAAATATAATAAAATAGCTAAACTTATATTAACTATAATACTAAAAAGTATATAAAATATTATCCTTTATATTAATAATATAGCTTTAATA
The DNA here is from genome assembly GCA_018360225.1 of Claviceps pusilla. Classification (NCBI taxonomy): domain Eukaryota; kingdom Fungi; phylum Ascomycota; class Sordariomycetes; order Hypocreales; family Clavicipitaceae; genus Claviceps; species Claviceps pusilla. The sequence goes on along the minus strand of SRPW01000009.1, from coordinate 78,927 downwards.
TATACTTAATATAGCCTTTTTATACTTTAAACCTATATTAAAATATTAATAAAATTAACCTTATTATTACTTAATAAGCCTATTATAGTTAAAAACTTAAAAGAAGTTATTAAATAAATAATAAAAAAAGCTATTAGTATTAAAAATATAATAGCTTTAAGCTAAGCTAATATTATTACTAAAGGCACTATTTAATTACTTATTTAATAAATTTAAGCTATAATAATAGTAATACTACCTTATATTTACTATAAAACTATTATTAAAGGTAGTATAATAGCTAAAGCTATATAAAACTACTTACTTAAAGAAACTATTATAGCTATTAACTAAGCTATTAGTACTAATATTACTATAGTAGTATATTACCTTTATAGTAGTAATACTATAATTATATTTTAAAATATAGTAAAGCCTTATATTAATAATATAGCTTAGGTTAGCACTGCTTTTAAACTAAAAGTAATATTAAACTAATATATATTTAGTATTATTATTAAGGGCTTTTTTATATATTATATATAAAACTAAAAGAAAAATAATATTCTTTAAAATATAATTATAGCTAATAAATAAAGCTTAGTAAAGGTTATAATATAAAAGCTATATAGTATTATAACCTAATCCCCTTTAATTATTATTATTAATAAAGTTAATATAGTAAATAAGCTATATTATATTAAAATTATTTATAAAGCTAAGATATTTAAAGCTAAGCTTTATAATAATACTATTTATTTTTAATAATGCTTTAAGTACTTTAAATTTAGCTATATAGCTATATACTATATATTACTCTTATAGTATAGTTACTATATATTTAGTTAGTATAAGGAGGGTAAATAATTATACTTAGCGCTATTAAAAGCTATATAGAAATGCTATATTAACTACTTAAGACCTTACTCTTCATAGTTCTATATATATAATATTATAAATAAATAATAAAACTATATATATACTTTATATTTAGTATAGCCCTTAGCCTTTACTAAACCTTTTATACTAAAGAAAGATAGTTAAATAAAGGTACTTAGCTATAGCTAAAGGAGAAATATAAATAACCTATTATTATAAAAGGCTTTATTATAAAAGTAAATTAGTAAACTATATACTTACTTTTTTAATACTAAACTAAAATTAATATAATACTTATAAATTACTATAAAGGCCTTTTTAAGTTAATAACCTATAGCTATTATAGCACTAAATAAGCTAAGCCTAACTTAATATACTATATAGAGTATATAATAAAAATTATATACTAAAATATATAAAAGAAAACCTACCTTATATATTTAGTGTTAGAGTCTTAACCTAAAGCTAATATAATAGTAATATAGAAGCTAAAAACTATAAAAAATAAACTACCTAACCTTAGCCTTAGCTACTTTTAACTTACTATTTAAAGTAGCTATATTATAATTTATATAAACTATTAATATAGGCTTAGAGTATAGTTAATATATATAAGTAAAAACTAGTGCTTAATAATATTAGTAAAATATTATATTTACTTAATATATTCCTTAATTTATAAATCTAATTAAATATTACCTTTTATTAACTTTATAATAGCCTTACTTTTAAATTAAAATATTTTTATAAAAAACTTTAATTAATACTACTTACTTTAAAACTATTATAGCTAAACTTTAATAAAGAGTAATATACTCTTTATATTAATAATATAGTAATAGCTTAAACTTATAATATTATAAAGTAAAGTAACTTAAAGAATATAAGGTAAAAGGGATAGTATTATTAACTATACTTAGCTTACTTATAATATAAAAGCTAAATTTATAGTAAAACTAAACCTTATTAAATTTAACTATATTCTATAGCTTATTTATATTAAAACTAGCCTAAAGCTATATAGTAACTACCTACTTTATTTTAAATAGCTATATATAGAAAATAACCTTATAGTAGCTAAGATAATAATATAGTTTTATTATAACTTTACTAAACCTTTACTTTAAATACCTATAGAAATTAATAATTATATAGAATAAATAATAGCTAAGCTTTAATTTATTATAAACTTAGTAATTCTAAAAAAACCTTAAGGTAGTTTTAAGCTAAATCTATAATAGAATTACTATACTAAAGAAGCTACTTAAAATACTAAAAAAGTATTATAATAATAGTAAATATTTTATACTAAGGAGAATTAATAACTTACTATTAATATAACTTAAATATAGTACTAAACTATTAATAATAAAAGGTATAGTACTTAATACTTTACTATTAAAGTAAGTATTACCTATAAAGAAAGCCTATAGAAACTTAAACACTAAGTATAGCTTTATAATAAACTATTATTAAAATAATAATAAATCCTTATTTTTATTTAAAGTAAGAGTATAAATACTATAACTATTTAGTTATATTAAAAGAAAGTAGCTATACTAACTAACTTTTTCTTCCCTTTCTTCTAAGCCTAACTTAATAATATATTAAAAAACCTTAATAACTACCTTAATATTATAATATTCTTATTAAAAAACTATTTTAATACTAATAAAATCTATAGTATTATTAAAAGCTTAGCTAACTAAAAAGCATTAAAATTAAAAAAACTTTTAGTTAATTACTTTAAAGTATATAATAAGCTATTAGCTAAAACCCTTACTTACCTACTTAATATATACTATTATATTAGCTATTATTTAGCTTTATTTTAGTAAGTAAAAGTTATTATTTTTTATAAGCTAAGTAAAACCTTAATAGAGTAATAAAGAGTAAGAGCCTAGTGCTTTATCTTACTTTTTAGTATTATTAATAAAGTAATAAAGGTAGTAATAGTAAGTTAGCTTACCTTTATAGCTAAATTAAGTAGTATACTACCTAACCTATAAATAAGTAATAAAGTAAATAGGTTAATAAAAGTTATATTAAGTATTTTAATAAAATTAGTATATATAGTATAGCACTATAGTAGTATTATATTATTACTTTAACTAAATATATTAGTAGCCTTTAATACTATTTACTATAAAAAAACTAACTTATACCTTTATAGCTACTAGGATCTTTATATAAATAATAGTATAAACTTACTCCTTTACTACTAAATATACTACTAACCTTTATTTTAATAGTAAATTTATAAGCCTTTTATTTATAACTATAGGTATATTATAAAGGTCTTTAATTTCTTTTATTCTCTTTTTACTCTATATTATCTCTTTATATACTAAGCTTTAAATAGTATATTCTATACTTATTATAGGCTTCTTTAATAATATAAATATACTTATATATAGGTATATAATAAAGGAAATATAGAATTACTTTAAGGCTACTTAAGTAATTTACTAAAAATAGTTCTAAAAATTAAGTCTTAAGTTTAATTTAAAAAAAAGTAAACTTATATACTTTACTAAGTAGTATATTATAATTATATTACTAGTTTAACTTAGCACTAATATAATATAACTAATTTAATTACTTACTTTCTTAGAGTATAGGTTTATTATAAGCTTTATTAAAAAGTATACTAAAGTTAAGTTAAGTTAAAACTAATATAGTAATAGCTTATACTTATATTACTAATAGCTTTAACTTAGAGATACTTATTATATTATATATATAACTCTTATATATATAGGTTATTTAGAGTATAATTATATATAGTATAGAATTATACTATATATTTATTAAAGTTAGTAGTAAAGTAAAAAATATAGCTAAGGTATTTATTTTTAAATAAACTAAGTGCCTAAAGATAGTAATTAATATATTTAAGGCTATATTATATACCTTAGTTAAAATTAAAGTAGCTATAGCCTTAATTAACCTTTACTTTAACTATTATTTACTTTACTTTTACTAATAAATAAAAGCTAATAAAATAGCTAAGTATATTTATAGTGCCTATACTATAATAATAGCTTAACTTAAATATAAATTAATATACTAAGGGTATAGCTATATACTATACCTAAATAACTACCTAAACTATATATTATTTTTAAACTAACCCTATAACTATTTATTAAAGCTTTCTTTAACTAAAGTACTTACTTTAAAATAAAAGAACTATTAATACTAAAAGTAAGCTACTATATAGGTATACTAAACTAATATTAATTATATAGTAATAAAGCTTAATTTTAGCTTTACTTTTACTACTAAAGTAATTTACCTTTACTTAAGCCTAACTAAGTATAAATCTATAGCATTTATATAAATATATATAAAATAAATTAAACTTAATACTTTCCTTTTTAGTTAATATATTTCTAAGATAGAATTACTAATATATAGCTATTAAGCTAATAATAAAAACTATTACTATATTTTACTATTTTATAAAATTTTTATTATTTTTACTTTATTAATATAGGTATATACTTAGTATAAAACTAGTGTAAGGTTAAAGAGGCTTTAAAGAATAATAAGCTAGTAACTATACTTATTAAGTAGCTTATATTAATAAAGTATATCCCTTAGTTTTAGCTTATAAAAAGCTTATAAAATTAATAAGCTAAGGATATTAAAAATATAATATTATATAGCACCTAGTATAGTATAGATATAAAGGTAGTAAGAAGCTATATAAATATTATAGCTAGTATAGATTATTAAAATATATAACTTATTTTTAAAGAAAAATAAATATAATAGCTAAAAAAATAAAAAATAAGTATAATATACCTATACTAGCCCTAGGCCTATACCCCCTTAGCCTTTAGCTCCCTCCCTTCTTTCTTTACTCTCTTTTTTTTCTCCTTTATCTCCTTTTTCTTCTTTATTACCTCCTTTATATAGCTTTATATAGTAATTATAATAAGCTTATTCTATAGAATATTATTTAGTTCTTTTAATATATTAGTAATATAATAGGTTTATAGTAATAAATTACCTTTAATTAAAGTTAAGGCTAAGGCTACTATAATACTACTACTAACCTATATTACTATATTAGTAAATAAGCCTACTTACTTTATAAGTTAAACTATTTTTTTTTAAGTAATATTATACTTTATAGCTTAGCTATATATTAGTATTATATTAATATTATAGTAAAACTATATCTTAGCTACCTTATACTTATATTAATAAACTCTTTAAAGGTATAAAGGTTTTATATATTTATAACTTATTTAATAGCCTCTTAGTATAATATAATATTTAAATTTAACTATAGAATTAATTAGCTACTACTTAGCTATTAATATAAATAATAAATATAATACTTATATTTAAATAAGTTTTTTTTACTTTTATATACGTAAAGTATATACTACTTATACTTACTTAAATTAGTAATAAAAGCAGTATAAGTTAAAAGGGAGCACTAACCTTTAGTACTATAGTATTATTTTTTAATATTTTTAGCTTATATTAGGTAAGCTTTATAGGGCTAGGCCTATAATTAGCTTAGCTATATAAAGATTAGTAGTAATAGTGTATTAAGAAGGGACTAATACTTACTTTAAATATAAGAATTAATTCTATTATAAAAGTAAGTAGTATCTTTAATAATACTATAGTTAGTTTAGGGTAGTAATAAGGTAGCACTACTATAAAAATAAAAATAATAGTATACTTATAATAAAAGTAATAAATAAAAAAGAAAGAAAAAAAAAAGCTTAAAAATAAGAAGAAAAAAGTAAATATAGTATTTCTTTTTCTTTTTATTATATAATTAATAAATAGCTAATAATTAGTTTAATAATAGCTAACTACTAGCTAGTATAGCTAATACTATAAAGGTATAGAAGCTAAAGAAAGGTTTTAGGTAAAAAGGTAGTAACTTAAGGGAATTAGCTAGGGACTAGTATAAAAGATAGGCTAAGCGCTTAAAGTAACTTACTATAACTTATAAACTACCCCTAAGGGTAATCTATATTATTACTACGCCTCTACTAACTTAGTCTAATTCCTATTTTATACTATACACTCTCCTATAATACTAGTTAAGTTTAGCTAGTAGCACACTACTTTTTATAATTAAGACTAGTATAAAGCTATTATAGCTCCACTATAGAATATAGAAAAAGGTTATATATAGGTTTTCCTCTATATACTAGGGTTTTTTCTATATAGTTTAAGTAGTGGTGGTACTAGTATTAGGCTCACAAGCCTAACTAGAGTAATAATAATATAATTAGTACTAATAAAGTCTAAGTTAGCCTTTAGCTTATATACTATAAGGCTTTACTAAGCCTAGAATAAGGCCCTATTTCTATTATAAAGGTTCCTTATTAAAAGCAGCTTATACTTAGGTTATTCCTAGTTAGTGTATATTAAAGCATTTATATAAAATACTTAGTTTACTGAGGCTATATAGTAGTATAGTTCCTTAAGCTAAGCTACTATTAAAGTAATAGTTTTATAAAGATAGTGTAAGTCCTAAACATTGCTTAATTAGGCTACCTATTTATAATACTAAGGATCTATTATATTATCTATATAAAAATAGATATTATAAGTAATATTATAATAAATAATAATTATTATAAACTAGCCTAAATAGTAACTATAATTTAATATTAATAAAGTTATTATTATTTATAAAAAGAAAGGGAATGTGATAGATTTGAGCTGGATGCTCAGATCCTTATTAGAGGTATTACGGGGACAGAGAGGGGGAGTATTGCGTGCTATTAGGGCTAGCCCTACCTATAAGTCTATATCTAGTAGGAGGCAGGAGGTCTACATTAGGACTCCTGCTTAATGCCCTTATAATTAATAATAATACTATTAATACTAAAATATAGATGCCTTTTAGGCTAGTCTATAATAATTATTAACTATTACTATATAATTTATAATAACTATATTTATATAAGTAATATAATAAACTCTTATTATTATAAATAGTTTACTTAATTAAGTAATATATAGAATCTATACTATCTCTATAAAACTATCTTTATAATAGTAGCTTAGCTTAAGAAACTATACTACTAAGTAATTATAATAAATTAGGTTACCCTTAGTATAGACTTAATAAATTCTAACTAGGTATAACCTTACTATAAACTACTCTCTATAGGGAATCCCTATAATAGTAATAAAAACTCCTTTTAAGCTTAGTAAAGCCTTATAGTATATAAGCTAAAAGCTAATTCTAATTTTATTAGCACTAACTATAATAAGTAGTTCCTTATTTACTAAAACTTATTACCTAAAATTTAAATATAAGTTATACCTTTTTTTAAACTAAGTAGTAAGTACTAATATACTCCTAGCTATTTCTTTAAATACCTAAATATAATATTTATAAACCTATACTAAAAGGAATATACTATTGTAAAGCTTAATTAAATAAAATAATACCTAAATAAATAGTTTATAGACTTCTTTATTTACTTTAAATAAAAGCTTTACCTTATAAGTAATAGTATATAGGTAAATATAATAAAGCTTATAAAGCTTTATATAGGTTTTAATAAGTAAATAAGAGACTGCTATATAGGCTATAATATTCTTTACTTAAACTACTTAGTAGTAGTTATATAGTACTATAGCATTATATTAAATATTAACTTATATTAAATTAAGGAATAGGTTAAGGCCTAGTAATAATAATACCTAAGCTATAACTATAATAGTAATATAGCTATAATAGGCATTAACACTACTTATTTTTTAAGGCCTTAGGGCTAATATATAGGCACTAGTACTATATTAAATACTATATATACTACTTAAGTATTTAAAAAAGGTAGTTTAGTATTAATAAAAAGTAGGCTAATATTTACACTATAGTAAAAAGAGTTACTAAATTATAAAATACCTTTAGCTACCTACTTACTTACCTTATATAGTAGGCTTAGCTACCTTTATTTATATACTTTATACCTTTACTAAAGAGTTAACTATACCTAAGGGGGATTTTAAAGTAAAAAAAAATAAGCTTATTACCTAAGTCTTAGTAAAAAAAGATACTATAGTATATAAAATATAGAGTGTTTATACTTAGAGTATAAACTAAAGGTTTATAAAGAAATAAAATAAATAATAAAGAAGGCACTGTTTTTTCTCCTACTTCTTTATAATAAAACTAAGTTTATTAGTGCTTAAATAAATAGTAAATATAATACTTTTACTACTATAAGTAAAAAGATAGCTTAAGCACTTAGCCTTTAAAAATTCTAACTTTACTACCTATATACCCTTACTATAGCTACTTATACTATACTATTCTATTATAGTAACTTTAGTATATACCTTTATATTACTTATTTAATTTATTTTAAAGCTAACTTAAATAGCTAAATATTTCTAGTAATAGCTTATATTATTCTAAGCCTCTCCTATAACTATATTTTAAGGGCACCTTAGCTTACTTATAATTATATTATACTATACATAAACTAGCGCTTACTAGTTATTAGTTTATAGCTAGGCCTTATAATATATATATCTAAGGCACACTAGGTTAAAACACCTATACTAGTAATTTTAGGGTTAGTTTACACTAGTCTTGCTAGAAAAGCTACTAGATTAAACACTTTAATTTACCTTATTACTACTAGCTTATAAGAAATAAACTATACTTTAATATCTTTATTAAGGCCCCTAGCCCTAGACTAAAAGAATATATATACCTAGCTCCCTACTAAGTTATATAATTTTAAAGACCTATTTTATAAGGAGAAAGTAAATGCCTTACCTCCTTATAAAGGCTATATAAATTATTATATTTATCTTAATAGAAATAAAAATAAGCTTACACTACCCCTTCCTTAAGCTCACTTATATAATATACTCTATAATTAGCTTCTTAAAATCTAAAAGTAAATAATAAACCTAATAAATAAGGGTTAAATATATACCTCTTCCTTATTAGTAATAGCTTTAGTTTTATTAATAAAGAAAGTAAATAGGGGTTAGTGTTTTTATATAAACTACTATACCCTAAATACTATTATAAATTAAAATTACTACCTACTACCCTTATCTAAGGAAACACTATAATCCCTAGCTAAAGCTAAATAGTTTATAAAGCTTAATATCTACTTAGCCTTTTATTATCTATAAATAGTAAAGAGTAATAAATACCTTATAGCTTTCTATACCTAGTTTAGGCTCTTTAAGTAGCTTATATACCCCTTTAGTCTTAGTAGTACACTAGCTAGCTTCTAGTATTATATTAATAGCACGCTTAGTAACGCACTTAGTATATATACTATAGCTTACCTTAATAATATTCTTATTTACTTTAGGGGTTTTTATAAGGAATATATAAAGCTAACCTAAGAGATTCTCTTATAGCTCTAATAGGTAGGCTTATATCTTAATATAAAGAAGTATGCCTTTTATATATAGGAAGTTAAATACTTAAGGTTTATTATATATATAAGCTAGGTAGTATACCTAAACCTAGCTAAGGTAAAGGCTATTATAGACTAAAAGCCTCCTACTTAGGTATATAAAGTATATAGTTTCTTAGGCTTTATAAACTTTTATTAAGAATTTATACTAAACTTTATAAATTTAATAAGCCCTCTCCTTATACTTATAAAAAAAGGGGTCCCCTTTATTTAATCTAATAAATATAAGGTAGTGTTTTAATACCTTAAGAATACTTTTATTTTATATTTTATCTTAGTATAATAAAACCTTAATAAAAATATAGTGTTAGAGTTTAATACTTTTAGGGAGGTACTAGGTAGCTACCTTTTTTAGTATAATTTAGCTAGGGTTTTATACCCTATTATATATTATTCTATATACTTATTAATAGTAAAGTAAAACTATACTATTTATAATAAGGAGCTACTAAGTATTATCTCTTATTTAAAGGTATAGTTAGTAAAACTATATAGTATAGCTAAGCCCTTTACTATCTTTATAAACTATAAAAACCTTAAGTATTTTACTAGCTTATATAAAATATCTAAAAGGTAGGCCTAATAGGTAGAGTTTCTCTCTCTCTTTTATTATTACCTTTACTATTAACTTAGTTTCTAAGTAGGGTAATCTAATGCCCTTTTATACTATAAATAAAATAAGTTCTTATCTTTAGGGTAGCTATAGTAACTACTATAGCTTATTACTATAGCCTATTTATTTACCCTAATAGAAATATAATTAAATAGTAGGGAGTATTTAAATGATTCTCTATAAAGCCCCTTTTTAAAGCTTTTCTAAGGTAATACCTACTTTACTAATATATACCTTTAAAAGCTTTAAGACTAAGCTATATAGGTAAATAAATTATATAGTATTAAGATTACTATACTATATTAGGGAATACACTGCTTCCCTTTAAAGGCTAAGATATATTAATAGGTTAATAACTATACCCTTAATATATATAGTGTGTTACTATTTTAAGGCTATTTATAGGCACCTAAGTATAAGCTACTTACTATAACGCTAATTTAGTAAGTTTATAACTCCCTTATATTAGAATACCCTAGGAAGAATACTATATTTTAAGCTCTTTACTATAATTACTATTAGGAGAGTATATTAATAAATATTATATATTATATATAAAACTATTATTACTATACTAAGTAAAAGAGTTAAAGGCTAAAATAAAGCCTTTTATACCTAATCCTAGCCCCTAACTATTATTAGTTTTAAATTTTTATAAATTTTATAACTAAACTACCTATAGCTAATAAGGACTCTTTATACTACTTTATAGTAATTATAAATTACCTATTTAAGTATATATAGTTAGAGCTAATATAAAGTATAAATACTAAGATATATATAGACTAGTTTCTATATTATTAATAGCGCTTCTATAGGTTCCTATATAGCATTATCTCTAACTATAGCTTAAATTAGGTTAGTACCTTTTAATTCTCTCTATATACCCTAACTAGCACTTAGTATCTTTTCTTTACTTCTTATTACTCTTAAATAAATAGTAGTATAAAATATATAAATTAAGAGGTATAAGTAGTTTTTAAAGTTATAGTTATATTTTTTCAAATAAACTAGCTAAGGTATATAGTAGCTTACTAACTAATATTAAATAACTATACCTTTACTATTATAGGGGTAAGCGCTAATTTAGCCTTATATAGGTATAATATAAACCTAGTTTAGTATATACTGCCTTTAGCTAGAACCTAAATATCTCCTAAAGGGTAGGTAGTATAGTTTCTAAAATATATTTAAAAGGGTATTTAATTTACTTAAGCTATAATTAACTTTACCTAATAATACTAATAAGAGGCTATAAACTGCTTATAATACTTAGCTAAGAAGTATTATATTAGGGATAAAGTCTAGCTTAGCTTATAAAATATTTATACTAAATAGCTAAGTAAGAAACTTAATTAAGTAATAGTAAAATATACTATATTAAAGGTCCTTATACTACTAATAGTTTACTTAAATATTCTAGGTAGTATATACCTTATTTTCTATATAAACTTAATAAAAAAGGTAGTAAATAACTTACTTTCTTTCTAGGTTCTATAAGATAGCTATACTAGTTTAATTAAGGTATATAATAATTTTAGAGAGGAGTTATTAAAATATATAGTAAAGGATATACTAGTAGTAAAGAATATATAAAGATATAGTAAGCAGTGGAATATATTAGTTAAATAGTATAAATATATATAGCTAACTTAGAAGCCCTTTAAGAGTATAGTAAATACTACTACTCTTACTAAGTTTAAAGTATAATAAAGTAGTATACTTTATAATAATAATTTAATAAGGTAATAAAGAATATTTTATTTAAAAATTAGTAGTATATAACTCTAAATATATTAAGCCCCTTTCCTTTCCCTTTATATAAATAGGCTTAATAGCTTAAATACCTTAAGGGTTTTAAGGCTTTTATTAAATACCCCTTTATAGCCTTCTCTTTAGTTATTATTTAAACTACTATTAAAGCTAAAAGTATTATTAAAGTAAAGCTAGTAAAAGGGAGTCTAGATAGCTAATATATTTATATAGTTAGTAAGGGTATATTAAATAGTAGATAATTTATAGGTATTTTATACTATAATAGTATATAAAGAGTAAAAGATAGTACTATTAAGGTTACCTTAGTTTTATATAGGTATAATAAGGTCTAAAGTGCCTATATTTTACCTTTAATAAAAAGTATTATAAGTAGTAAAGAGAGTAAACCCTAGGGCTATAGTAATATATATAAGCCTATAAGTATTATTTAATATATTAAAGAAGTAGCACTTAAAAGCATAGAATTAGGGTATTAAGGTTAAGCATTACTCTTTCCTATTAAGTATATTATAGGTAAGGATATATAGCTATATAATAACCCTACTAGATTAAATAATGCCTACTATCTTATAAGTAAGATAATATAGTATAAAACTATATACTATAAGGTCTAAGTAATATTTATAAATATAATAATAAAGGTAATATAGCTTATAGAAATCTTTTAGCCTTAGTATATAGTTAAAGAGATTATTATAAGCTATATATATAAAATAAGAAAGGCACTATATCTCTAAATTTATAAGTATAGTAGGGGTATATAATTTATTATTAAAGTTACCTTCTATTATATAGTACCTAATAATACTATATCCTCCTTTAGGTAAAGGAGGAGGAGAAGGTAGTATAATAGTAATAAATATTTTAATAAGAAGCTTTAAGTTAGTAAGAAGGGAATATATAGAATGCTATATAACTAACCTAAGAATATATTAAGGAGTTAAGTAGCTAAAGAAATAAAAGTAATAAAATATAAAATATAATAAAGACTTAAAGAGATAGAGCTAAAGGGTAATAAAGAATCTTAATAGGTAGGAAGTAGGTATAAGGGGGTAGCTATAAGAATATAATTAATAGGCTAAAGAAGCTAGTAAGTTATTAAGTAGAAAAAGGAGGGGATAATAAAGAAAGATACCTTTTTATACTTAAAATACTAAAGTAAGTAATTTAGGGAATTACTTTATTATTTATTTTAATAGGGTTATATATATACGCTCTCTATTTAGCTATAATAGGACGCTAAGCTTAGTTACTAGTAAGGTTACTTATAATATTATTATTAACTAGTTATATATATACACTCTTAGTAGGATATTATAGTGTCTATAAGAGGGGAGCTATATAATAGATTTAAGTAAAATACTTAGATCTTTATTAAAGGTATTATAAAGATAGAGAGGGGGAGTGTTATATACTATTAAGGCTAGCCCTACCTATAAGTCTATATCTAGCAGGAGGCAGGAGGTCTACGTTAGGACTCCTGCTTAATGCCCTTATAGTTAATAATAATACTATTAACGCTAGAATGCAGATGCCTTCTAGGCCAGTCCATAACAGGGAAGACTACTATCTCCCTCTACTATATGCCTATTCTATATATAATATGTGTTTATAGGGTTTACCCTATAGGTACAGTGGGTCGCCTTACATGCTCCTCTCCTGCTCTGCTAAGGATCCAAGCCTCTAGCTTGAATCCATCACAGTTTAAGGCATATAAGCTGCCTAATTATTAGACCTTTTAGTAGCTAGCTAAGATTAAAGAATTAAAAAAAAATACAATAAAAAGACAGTTAGTGTCTTGTATACACACCTTAGAACGCTGTTATTTTTAATGGCTAGTGGGTTTATACTATTAAATATCCTATTAATAAACTACCTTTTCTAAAGGCTTATTAGGTTATTTATAGCAACTAATACTCTAAGGTCTTTAATGCTTAAGACCTTTATATAGCAGTGGTATACCTAGTTTCTTTATATATTTTTTATATAATTATTGCTATCCTTAACCTTAAGTAGTAGTAGTGTAATATAGTTAATGCCTTTTTAAATATAGAGGCTAAAACTAAGGTTTTTATAAGGCAGCCTTATAGCTATAAGGATATATTAGAATAAGTATACTGCCTTAATTATACACTCTATAGTCTTCTAATATCTTCTCTTTAGTAGCTTAATAATATTTCTACTAAGCTCTTTAAGTATAGCTTTTAGCGCCTTTTTAGTAAGTTATATATTTTTACTTATAATAACTTTATTTTCTTTTTCTTTATATTAATAATATTATTATAGTAGCTTCCTTAAATACTATTATAGACTCTATACTTACTGTACTAGAATTATAATATAAGCTTAAGTGCTTAGGGATAGTTTAGATATTCTTAGGTATATAATTTAAATAGGATTATAACTATTAAACTATTTTACTTTATTAGGAGAAGTATATTAATTCTATTTTTTAATAGTATAATACTTTAAGCCTAACCCCTGCTTATATACCCTAGCTACCTAAGGTTAAGATTCCTTTTAATTAAAAAAACCTTTTAATAGTTAGAATTTTTAAAGATTAGTAATATAAAATTAGTTACTTTAACTAGCTCTTAATATATATAAAACCTAATATTCTATATATAGTAAATAAGCTTAGTATAGTAAATCTTACCTTAAAGTAGATTTCTATAAATCTAAAGAAGTATCTTTAAAGATATCTTTAAGGAATAAAGAATCTAGGGATTCTTCTTAGTAGTATACTTAATAATAGCATTATTAAATATTTTTTCTAAGTCTATAGCTATAGTAATGCCTTTTATAATAATAACCTTAATATAAGGTAATTTATAGCTAGTTATATTATACTAGTTAATAGTAGTGCTATTCTTTAGGCTTTAAAGTAATAATTTATAGTTATATTAAGTACTATAAAAGCTAAATTCCTTAATCTTATATTTATAGCGCTCTCTATAACCTAGGTCTCTTAGCTAATTAAAGACTTTAAATTTAATTAAGTTTACTTATTATTACTATTTATAGATAGTTAGAACACTAAGGTAAATATACTAAATGGGAAGTATTATAGCTATATAAGGTATATTGATTTATAATATAAATAAATTATATAGAGATCTTATAATAGCCTCTTTTGCCTTAAGTAGGTTAGCACTAATTAAATAATTATAAATAGCTTTACTAAAGGCCTTAAGTGTAAAAAATATAGTAACTTTATATATATACTCTAAATAACCTTAAAGTCTAAACTTACTTCTTATAAAAATTACTAATTACGCTTTAATATCTTTTTCTCTTCTTTTTTCTATATGTTTTTTATATATTTTTTACTACTTATATATTAGCTTTAGTTATAACTTATTAACCTTACTAAAAGCCTTACCTTTTATATATAAATTTCTTTAAACACCTTAATATATCTAATATTTTTTATATCCTACTTCTTTATAATTAAATATTATATATATTTAGTATAGGCTAGTTATTTAGCTATAGAGGTAGTGTTATATATTACAGAATTCCTAGGTTCCTCTTAGCCTAAGCTCTTTAGACCCTATAAACTATAATACCCTAGTCTAGCCTTATATATTAGGCATTTAGCCAGATATGCCCATACTATACATTTTGTGTAGTGTGAGCATTCCCAGATAGATCATCAATACATATCAGCTCATTCTGGATGTAACAGAAACCACGCTTTAATTTAGGCCTTATTAGCATTAATTAGTTCTAAAAGGGCTGTTTTAACTCTAAGTCCTTAAGTAACCTTAATAGGTATACTGTTTTTAGCAAGGTAATCTCTTAAATTCTTTTATAAAGTCTCATCAATCTATTTAAAATTATCTTTAGTCTAACCTATAAAGTTATTATAAAAAGCATTAAATAGCTTTAAACCTTTCTATTATAATATCTTATAGTAATTAATAATGAATATAGTTTAATTATTAATCTATTAAGTGTTGCTATAATATTTTAGTTAATTACTTATATATCTTCCCTATACTAGTAATAGTAGCCTTATATGTTTTCTAATAATAATAGAGAGGGATTTAGGAGATACTTATAATATAGTATTAGCAAACAGATTCTTTAAAAGGTCTTAGAAATCCTTATTACTTCTATAGGTTAATATCTTTATAATTAGATATTTAGTATTAATTTTTATAGGCTTTAGTTAAGATTTAGCATTCTAGTTTAGTAATCTCTATATAAGCTTTAGTATAATAAAGGGTTAGTTATTAAATAAACATAGGTTTCCTATAATAAATAGTGTAAATTACAATCTTCCTCTCTTAGGCCCTTAATTAGGTATAGATTAAATAATTAGTATTTTCTAGGAGCTTAAAGCTAGATAGAATAACTTTTTTTTTAATAAGTTATTTAGTAAGAATCTCTCCTTATAGTATAAATTTCCCTATTTAGTATAAATAGAAATTTATCTCTTCTTTTAGTAAATACCTTATAAATCTATAGGTAATTTATCCTAAGGATAGTTAAATTTTACTAATTAGTGTAAGTTTATTTATCTAAAAGAATAACTAGTAATTTGTTAAGGAATACTAGGGTAACACTAGAGCACTTAACACAATATAGGTATTGCAAATAATATTATAAAAGGGCTCTATTTCTACTAAATTATATAGCCTAGCTAAAGGGGTCCTTATAGCACATCCCAATAAAGACCATAGAAGTTACGGGATATATAGAGTTTTCACTGAAGGTTCTAGCTAATAGGAATAGTCGGATTCCCCTTGTGGCTTAACTAGTCGGGTCAATCCGGGTCAATCCGGGTCAATCCGAATTGCCCGTCATTGACATTCTGACCCGAAAAATGCAGCGATTCCAACATTATTAATAACTTTAACTAATATTACTTACTTTAGGATTATTATAGCTAAACCTTAATAGGGAGTAATATACTTTTTATAATAGTAATGTAGTAGTGGCTTAGACTTATAATACTATAGAGTTAAGTAACTTAAAGAATATAGAGTAAAAGGGATAGTATTATTAACTATATATAGGCTACCTATAATATAGAAGTTAAATTTCTAAGAGAACTAAACCTTACTAGATTTAACTATATACTATAGTTAATTTATATTAATACTAGTTTAAGGTTAGGTAGTAACTATTTACTTTTTTTTAAATAGCTATATATAAAAGATAATTTTATAATAACTAAGGTAATAATATAGTTTTATTATAACCTTACTAAACCTTTACTTTATATACTAGTAGAAGTTAATAATTATATAGAATAAATAATAGCTAAGCTTTATAATATTATAAATTTAATAATTTTAAAAGAACTCTAAAGTAATTTTAAGCTAAATCTATAGTAAAACTATTATATTAAAGAAGCTATTTAAAATATAAAGAGAGTATTAAGGTAGTAGTAAATATTTTATACTAAAAGAATCTAGTAGCTTACTACTAATATAGCTTAAATATAAAGCTAACTTATTAGTAATAAATAGTATAATACTTAGCACTTTACTATTAAAGTAATAACTATATATTAAGAAAGCTTATAGAAACTTAAGTACTTAGTATAGCTTTATAGGAAATTATTATTAAAATAATAGTAAATTATAACCTTTATTTAAAGTAAGGGAATAAATATTATAATTACTAAATTATATTTAAAAGAAGTAGCTATACTAGCTAACTATTTCTTTCCCTTTTTTTAAGCTTAGCTAAATAATATACTAAAAAACTTTAATAACTACCTTAATACTATAATATTTCTAATAAAGGATTACTTTAATATTAATAAAATCTATAGTATTATAAAAAGCTTAGTAAATTAAAAGGTATCTAAACTTAATAAACTTTTAATTAGCTATTTTAAAGTATATAGTAAGCCTTTAGCTAAAACCCTTATATACTTACTAAATATATATTACTATATTAGCTACTACCTAGCTTTATTTTAAAAGGTAAAAATAATAGTTTTTTATAAACTAAATAAAACTTTAGTAAAATAATAAAAGGTAAAAGCTTAGTATTTTATTTTATTTTTTAATATTATTAGAAATGTATTAAAAGTAGTAGTAGTAAGTTAGCTTACCTTTATAAATAAGTTAAATAAAGTATTACTTAACTTATAAATAAATAATAAAGTAAATAAATTAATAAAAGTTATACTAAGTATTTTAATAAAATTAATATAAGTAGTATAGTATTATAGTAGTATTATATTATTACTTTAGTTAAATATATTAATAGCCTTTAATACTATTTATTATAAATAGTTATTTTATATCTTTATTATTATTAATATTATTATATAAATAATAGTATAGACCTACTCCTTTACTAATAAATATATAGCTAGCTTTTTTTTTAATAATAAATCTATAAACCTTTTATTTATAACTATAAAGGTATTATAAAAGTTATTTATTTCTTCTATTTTTTCTTTACTTTATATTACTTTATTATATACTAAGCTTTAAATAATATAATTTATATATATTATAAGATTTTTTAATAATATAAATATATTAGTATATAAATAAATAGTAAAAAAGATATAGAATTACTTTAAAGCTATATAGTTAATTTATTAAAAGTAGTTTTAAGAATTAAGCCTTAAATTTAACTTAAAAAAAGCAAACTTATATACTTTACTAAATAATATATTATTATTATAATATTAGTTTAATTTAATATTAATATAGTATAACTAGTTTAATTTACTTACTTTTTTAAAGTATAGATTTATTATAAACTTTATTAAAAGGTATACTAAAGCTAAATTAAGTTAAAACTATTATAGTAATAACTTACCTTTATATTATTAGTAGCTTTAACTTAGAAATATTTACTATATAATATATAACTTCTATATATATAGGTTATTTAAAGTATTATTATATATAGTATAAAATTATACTATACCTATATTAATATTAGTAATAAAGTATAAAATATAGTTAAGGTATTTATTTTTAAATAAATTAAATACTTAAGAATAGTAACTAATACCTTTAAGGCTATAATATATACTTTAGTTAAAACTAAAGTAGCTATAGCTTTAATTAACCTTTATTTTAATTACTATTTACTATACTTTTATTAATAAATAAAGGCTAATAGGATAGCTTAATAAATATATAGTATATATATTATAATAATAGCTTAACTTTAATATAGAGTAGTATACTAAAAATATAGCTATTTACTATAATAAAATAACTATTTAAATTATATATTATTTTTAAACTAGCTTTATAATTATTTACTAAAACTATCCCTAACTAAAGCACTTACTTTAAAATAAAAAAACTATTAATATTAAGAAAAACCTATTATATAAATATATTAAATTTATATTAACTATATAGTAATAAAGCTTAACCCTAACTTTACCTTTACTATTAAAATTATCTACCTTTACTTAAGCCTTACTAAGTATAAATCTATAGTGCTTATATAAATATATATAAAATAAATTAAGCTTAATACTTTTTTTTTAATTAATATATTTTTAAAGTAAAATTATTAATATATAGCTACTAAGCTAATAATAAGAATTATTATTATATTCTATTATTTTATAAGAATTTTAATTACCTTTACCTTATTAATATAAGTATATACCTAGTATATAACTAATATAAAGTTAAAAAGGCATTAAAGTATAATAAGCTAGTAACTATACTTATAAAGTAACTTATATTAATAAAGTAAATCCTTTAATTCTAACTTATTAAAACCCTTTAAAATTAATAAGCTAAAGATACTAAAGATATAATAAAATATAATACTTAGTATAGTATAAGTATAGAAATAATAGAGAGCTATATAAATATTATAGTTAGAATATATTATTATAATATATAACTTATATTTAATTGTATATAAAAGATAGAAAAAAAAATATATAATACTCTTATACTAGCCCTAGGCCTATACTTTATTACCCCCCTCCCCCCCTTTTTCTCTCCCTTTTCTTTTCTTTTAGGTTATTCTTTATCTTTATTACTATATAGCTTTATATTACTATAAAGCTAAGCCTATAAGCTTTCTATAGAATCTCCCTTAAAATATTATTTTATTTCTTTAGTATATTAATAATATAGTAGGCCTATAGTAATATTTTACTTTTAACTAAGGTTAAGGCTAAGACTATTATAATATTACTAATAGCTTATATTACTATATTAGTAAATAAGTCTACTTACTTTATAAGCTAAACTATCTTTTTTTAAATAATATTATACTCCTTAGCTTATTTATAAGTTAATATTATATTAATACTATAGCTAAACTATAGCTAAGCTACCTTATACTTATATTAATAAGCTTTTTAAAGGTATAAAGGTTTTATATATTTATTACTTATTTAATAGCCTTTTAATATAATATAATATTTAGATTTAGCTATAAAACTAATTAGCTTTTACTTAGCTATTAATATAAATAAAAAATATAATACTTATATTTAAATAAGTTTTTTTTACTTTTATATATATAAAGTATATACTATTAATACTTATTTAAATTAATAATAGTAATAATATAGGTTTAAAGAGAGTATTAATTTTTAATACTATAGTACTATTTTTTAATATTTTTAGCTTATATTAAGTAAGCTTTATAAGGCTAGGCTTATAATTAGCCTAGCTATATATAGGTTAGTAATAATAATATATTAAAAAAGGAATAATACTTACTCGAAGTATAATAATTAATTTATTTATAAGGGTAGAAGGTATTTTTAATAATACTATAGTTAGTTAGAGGTAGTAATAAAGTAGCACTATTATAAAAATAAAAATAAATATATATTTATAATAAAAGTAATAAATAAAAAAGAAAGAAAGAAAAATAAAGATTAAAATTAAAGGGAAAAGGGTATATATATTTCTTTTTTTTTATTATATAACTAATAGTTAGCTAATAGTTAGTTTAATAATAGCTAACTATTAATTAATATAATAAATACTATAAAGATATAAAAGCTAAAGAAAGGTTTTAAGTAAGGAAGTAGTAGCTTAAGGGAATTAGCTAAGAATTAGTATAAAAAATAAAATA
Organism: Claviceps pusilla; assembly: GCA_018360225.1. NCBI lineage: Eukaryota > Fungi > Ascomycota > Sordariomycetes > Hypocreales > Clavicipitaceae > Claviceps > Claviceps pusilla. The sequence continues at coordinate 58,194 of SRPW01000009.1, read as the reverse complement.
AATACTTAAAGTAACTTACTATAATATATAAACTACCTCTAAGGGTATTCTATAGTACTACTATATCTTTATTAACCTAGTTTACTTCCTATTCTATACTATATACTTTTATATAATATTAGTTAAGTTTAGCTAGTAATATACTACTTTTTATAGTTAAAACTAATAAAGAGTAACTATAGCTTTACTATAAAACCTAAAACAAAGGCTATATATAGGTTTTCCTCTCTATACTAGGGTTTTTCCTATATAGTCTAAGTAGTAGTAGTACTAGAATTAGGCTAACAGCCTAACTAGAGTATTAACAATAATATTATAAATCTTTATTTTATTAATAAGTTATTTAAATATTTTAAGTAGTATACATTTAGTGTTTTATATAAACTTAATAAAAAAAGTAATAAACTTAATTCTTACTAAAAAAAACTTTTTCTAAATTTACCTACACTGTAGTAGTAACGTAGAACTAACTTTAAACCTCTTAAAAAGTATAGAAAAAGAATTACTATATTTATTTTACTCTATCTTTAATAGTGTATTAATACTAAAGTATAAATATAGTAAATAAAGTAATACTAATAAATATTAATTATAAAAATTATAGCTTTATATAAAGCTATTATTACCTTTTTATAAAGTAAAGTAGCTTTATATTAATAATACTTTAAGTTACTTTTATATTACTATATATATATAAGTAAATACTAAACTACTTTATAATTAAATATAATAAAATAACTAAGCTTATATTAACTATAGTATTAAAGAGCATATAAAATATTATTTTTTATTTTAATAATATAGCCTTAATATAAGCCTAATATAAACTCCTTATACCCTAAACCTTTTTTAAAATATTAATAATAATATTAATCTTATTATTATTTAATAAGCTTATTATAATTAAAAACTTAAAAAAAATAATTTAATAAGTAATAAAGAAAGCTATTAATATTAGAAATATTATAGCTTTAAGCTAAGCTAATATTACTATTAAAAATATTATTTAAATATTAATTTAATAAATTAAAGCTATAATAATAATAATACTACTTTATATGTATTATATAATTATAATTAAAGGTAATACTATAGCTAAAGTAATATAAAACTGTTGAAAATAACAGGGTTATTTACAGGGGATTCCTCACTATTAGTGCTATAATTATAGCGCTGATAGAAGCACTTTATAGGGGGCTTTGTAAGCCAGTGCAAGCCGGCAAGCGTGCGCGCGCGGGTGGCACAACCACGGAATTCCGACCGAAGGTCACGTGTGCGTGGGCTAACAGCTGCGAGGTCCCCACAAATCCTCACTTTTTAACCTTTTCTGCCCATTCTAACAGTTACGCGGTCAGACTAATAGCTATAAGGTGGGCCTAGTCTTTAGGTTAGATTTGTAAGGCAACTAGCAAAGATATAGAGGAACGGATTAAAGGATGTAACTAAGCTAGCTAATAGCTGCTTAGTTAGGGAAGGTAGCTACCCTATTATATATATTTTTTGCTATTTTTCTTAATAAGGAGAAATTTATAAAAAGTCTTAAGACTAAATTCTTTATTACTAAATTCTAGGCTTTCTTTCTATATAAATATTTAAAAATTAGTTTTTTAGTGTTATATATTAATTTTTACTATATTAATTAATTATAAGCACGTTAGTAGCTAATTTATATAGCTATAAGTCTATTTTTTTATTTTCCTATATAAATAAACTTTATAGAAAATAAAAAGTAGCTTGCAAAGCCTAGCTAGCGACTAGGATCCACTAATAAGGTCGGTGAGTATATAAGGGAAGGAAGTGAAAAACCCCCTCACAGCCGCCGACCGTACGGACCGTTAGAATCACTCTTGCCAGCTGCGCACACCTACAAAGTCAGATATTAGATATAATTTATTAGATATTATTATTGTAAATTCTTTAGCGAATTAAATAGTGCTAAAAGCAACGCAAAAGCTTCCATATTTTGTGAGATATAGTGGACTGCAGCTTGCTGCAGTGCTCTGCTCTGCAGAGCAGTGGATCTGTACGTGCACGCTCACTAAGCCCACTACCTTAGTAAGCTGTACTCTATAGCACCCACCTCTATTATTTTTAATAAAAACTATTTACTTAAAGAAACTATTATAGTTATTAATTAAGCTATAAATATTAATACTACTATAATAATATATTACCTTTATAGTAGTAATACTATAATTATATTTTATAATATAATAAAACCCTATATTAATAATATAGCTTAGGTTAGTATTGCTTTTAAGCTAAAAGTAATATTAAACTAATATATATATATAGTATTATTATTAAAGGCTTTTTAGTATATTATATATAAAACTAAGAAAAGAATTATATTCTTTAAAATATAAGTATAATTAATAAATAAAGTTTTATAAAAGTTATAGTATAAAAGCTATATAGTACTTTAACCTAATTTTCTTTATTTATTATAGTTAATAGTATTAATATAGTAAATAGGCTATATTATACTAAAATTATTTATAAAGCTAAGATATTTAAAGCTAAACCTTATAATAATACTATCTACCTTAATTAATACTTTAAATACCTTAAATTTAGCTATATAGCTATATATTATATAATACCTTTATAATATAGCTATTATATATTTAGCTAGTAAAAGAAAGGTAAGTAAACTTACTTAATATTATTAAAAGGTATATAGAAGTGCTATATTAACTATTTAAAACCTTATTTTATATAATTCTATATATATAATATTATAAAGAAATAATAAAACTATATATATATTATATACTTAGTATAGCCCCTAGCTTTTACTAAACTTTTTATATTAGAAAATAATAATTAAATAAAAATACTTAGCTATAGCTAAAGATATAATATTAATAACTTACTATTATAAAAGGCTTTATTATAAAAGTAAGTAAATAAACTATATACCTATCTTTTTAAATTAAAACTAAAATTAATATAGTAATCATAAGCTATTATAAAGGCTTTTTTAAGCTAATAACTTATAATTACTATAGTACTAAATAAACTAAGCTTAACTTAATATACTATATAAAGTATATAATAAAAGTTATATATTAAAATATATATAAAAAAACCTACTTTATATATTTAACATTAAAAATCTTATTTAAAGCTAATATAATAGTAATATAAAAGCTAAGAACTATAAATAAAAAACTATTTAACCTTAGCCTTAGCTACTTTTAACTTATTAATTAAAATAGCTAAACTATAATTTATATAAACTATTAGTATAGGCTTAAGGTATAGTTAATATATATAAGTAAGAATTAGTACTTAATAATACTAATAAAATATTATATTTATTTAATATACTTCTTTACTTATAAACTTAATTAAATATTACTTTTTTTTAACTTTATAGTAGCTTTACCTTTAAACTATAGTATTTTTATTAATAACTTTAATTAATACTACTTACTTTAAAATTATTATAGCTAAACCTTAATAAAAAACAATATACTTTTTATAATAATAATATAATAAAAGCTTAAACTTATAATATTATAAGGTAAAGTAACTTAAAAATATAAAGTAAAAGAAATAGTATTATTAATTATATATAAGCTATTTATAATATAAAAGTTAAATTTTTAAGAGAACTAAACCTTATTAAATTTAATTATATACTATAGTTAATTTATATTAGTATTAATTTAAATTAAGTAGTAATTATTTACTTTATTTAAAGTAGCTATATATAGAAAATAATATTATAATAGCTAAGGTAGTAATATAATTTTATTATAACCTTACTAAACCTTTACTTTATATATTTATAGAAATTAACAATTATATAAAATTAATAATAGCTAAGCTTTAAGCTATTATAAATTTAATAATTTTAAGGGAACCTTAAGGTACTTTTAAGCTAAATTTATAGTAAAATTACTATATTAAAAAAGCTACTTAAAATACTAAGAAAGTATTATAATAATAGTAAATATTCTATACTAAGAAGAATTAGTAGCTTATTATTAATATAGCTTAAATAAAAAGCTAAGTTATTAGTAATAAATAATATAATACTTAACGCTTTATTATTAAAATAGTAATTATATACTAAGGAAGCCTATAGAAACTTAAGTATTAAGTATAGCTTTATAGTAAACTACTATTAGAATAATAATAAATCTTTACTTTTATTTAAGGTAAGGGAATAAATACTATAGTTACTAAGTTATATTAAAAAAAAGTAGCTATACTAGCTAATTATTTTTTCCTTTTTTTTTTATACCTAGCTAAATAATATAATAAAAGATTTTAATTACTACCTTAATACTATAATATTTCTAATAAAGAATTACTTTAATATTAATAAAATTTTTAGTATTATTAAAAGCTTAGTAAATTAAAAGGTACTTAAATTTAATAAACTTTTAGCTAGCTACTTTAAAGTATATAATAAGCCCTTAGCTAAAACCTTTATATATTTATTTAATATATATAATTATATTAGCTACTACCTAGCTTTATTTTAAAAAGTAAAAGTAATTATTTTTTATAAACTAAATAAAACCTTAGTAAAATAATAAAAAATAAAAGCTTAGCACTTTATTATACTTTTTAATATTCTTAAAAAGGTATTAAAACTAATAATAGTAAGTTAGCTTACCCTAATAGCTAAGTTAGGTAAGGCATTACTTAACTTATAAATAAATAATAAAGTAAATAACTTAATAAAAGTTATATTAAGTATTTTAATAAAATAGGTATAGGTAGTATAGTATTATAATAGTATTAAATTACTACTTTAGTTAAATATATTAATAGCTTTCAATATTATTTATTATATATAGTTATTTTATACCTTTATTACTACTAATATTCTTATATAAATAATAATATAAACCTACTCCTTTATTATTAAATATATAACTAGCATTTTTTTAATAGTAAATTTATAAGCCCCTTACTTATAACTATAGGGGTACTATAAGGGTTATTAATCTCTTTTATTCTTTTTTTCCTTTATATTACCTTATTATATTCTAAGCTTTAAATAGTATAATTTATACTTATTATAGGATTTTTTAATAATATAAATATATTAGTATATAAATAAATAATAAAAAAAATATAAAATTACTTTAAAGCTATATAATTAATTTATTAAAAGTAGTTTTAAAAATTAAGCTTACTTTTATATTACTAATAGCTTTAACTTAAAATACTTATTATATAATATATAGCTTCTATATATATAAGTTATTTAAAGTATTATCATATATAGTATAGAATTATACTATATTCTTATTAATATTAGTAATATAGTATAAAGTATAGCTAAGGTATTTATTTTTAAATAAACTAAATACTTAAAAATAATAATTAATACTTTTAACGCTATACTATATACTTTAGTTAAAACTAAAGTAGCTATAGCTTTAATTAATCTTTATTTTAATTACTATTTACTATACTTTTATTAGTAAATAAAGGCTAATAAAATAGCTAAGTAAATATATAATATATATATTATAATAATAGCTTAACTTTAATATAAATTAGTATACTAAAGATATAGCTATTTATTATACTAAAATAAGTACTTAAACTATATATTATCTTTAAACTAGCTTTATAATTACTTACTAAAACTATTTTTAATTAAAGTATTTACTTTAAAATAAAAAAACTATTAATATTAAGAAAGAAATATTATATAAATATATTAAACTTATATTAATTATATAATAATAAAACTTAACTTTAACTTTAACTTTATTATTAAAATTATTTACTTTTATTTAAGCTTTACTTAATATAAATTTATAATACTTATATAAATATATATAAAATATATTTAGTTTAATACCTTTCTTTTTAGCTAAGATATTTTAAAAGTAAAATTACTAATATATAGCTATTAAGCTAATAGTAAGAATTATTATTATATTCTATTATTTTATAAGAATTTTAATTACTTTTATTTTATTTATATAAATATATACTTAATATATAACTAATATAACATTAAAAAGGTATGAAAGTATAATTAGCTAATAACTATATTTATAAAGTAGCTTATATTAATAAAGTATATTTCCTAATTCTAATTTACTAAAAGTCTTTAAAATTAATAAGCTAAAAATACTAAAAATATAATAAAATATAGTATTTAATATAGTATAGGTATAGAAATAATAAAAAGCTATATAAATATCATAGTTAGAATATATTATTATAATATATAACTTATATTTAAAAAAATATAAAAAATAGTAGCTTAAAAAAAAATATAATATATTTATACTAAACCTAAGCCTATATTTCTTTATTTTCTTTCTCCCCCCTTTTTTTTTCTTTTTATTATTCTTTATCTTTATTGTTATATAGCTTTATACTATTACTAAGCTAAGCCTATAAACTTTTTATAAACTTATTTAAAATATTATTTTATTTCTTTAGTATATTAATAATATAGTAAGCTTATAGTTTTATTTTACTTTTAACTAAAGTTAAGGCTAAGTGTTACGGTCTACACCTGACGGCGGAACCCACCACGAATAGGAGGGTTCCGCTCCCCCTTTTTCTTATAATAAACAACTTTAACTATATATACACTTAACCACCTACCTATAACTTAAGTGTTCCTTCTCTTTATGACTTTATAACGTACCACACCTATTGTGTAAGTACCCCCAACTTATGTATAACATCCAGCACGTAACACTAAGATTATTATAGTATTATTAAAAGCTTATATTACTATATTAGTTAATAAGCTTATTTCCTTTATAAGCTAAACTACCTGTTTTTAAATAGCATTATACTCTTTAACTTATTTATAAGTTAGTACTCTATTAATACTATAGCTAAATTATATTATATGAATATAGTTTTTAAAGGTATAAAGGTTCTATATATTTATTATTTATTTAATAGCTTTTTAATATAATATAATATTTAAATTTAGCTATAAAACTAATTAGCTTCTACTTAACTACTAATATAAATAAAAAATATAATACTTATATTTAAATAAAATTTTTTTACTTTTATATACTTAAAGTATATATTATTAATATTTATTTAAATTAATAATAAAAATAATATAAATTTTAAGAAAGTATTAGTTTTTAGTATTATAGTATTATTTTTTAATATTGTTGGTATTCCTTAGGATACTAGTGATTCTCTAAGGAATACTAGGTGGATCTAAGACTTAGTAACACAACGTAGGGTCTAGGAAGGTATTTGCAAAAAGGTTTAATTCTATCTTAATTAGTGCTATCTAAAAGAGGCATTTTATAGCTAGCGTTAAAGCTATAAAAATACTATTAGATTCTATAGTGAAAACTCTATATACACAGACTAATTAAAAGAGTTAGATTCTATAGCTAATATAGCTATAAATCTAGCTCTTCCTAGCTATACTATATTATTATAAAATATAGTAATTTTAACACTTAGAATTCTCTTTTTTATAGAAAAAGAGGAATTGCTTATAAGTTATATAAAAATCTACTTAAAAACTATAGTTAATTATTTAATTAAATAATTAATAAAAATAAGAATCCTACCTTATATCCCTAGTATTTTTCCTCTCTCCTATATACTTCCTCCTTCTTCTTTATATACTTTACCTATCTCTTTATATAGATTATAGCCTTATTCCTATTAATAAAGGTCTTAAAGACTTAATTTAGTAATAGTTTTATTATAGTATTAGTAATATTATTATTACTATTAATTTACTTAATTTACTTAATTTCCTACCTTTTATATAATTATTATAGTATTATAATATTAATTATTAGTCTCTTTTCTTTTATAATACCTAACTTTATAATTTACCTATATAGTAAAAGAGAATCTATATAAATAATTATTAGTATTAATAGAATTTATAACTTTTATATAATAGTTTATAGCATTATACTAATTATATAGATAATATCTATGCCTTAAACTATTATATATAGCTCTAAGGTAAGAGCACTCCTTATAACTCTTTTACTTTTTATAAAGCTATATATTATAATATTGCTTTTTAATATAAAATATAATCTAATTCCTACTTCTTTAGTACTAAAAATAATTATATATCCTAATTATAAGCTAAGGTCTTTATTATTTATAAAGAAACTATTTATAAAGATATATAAAGCTATAATAATAAAATTAAAGAAAATATACCTTAATCTATAGTTATAATACTATATTTACTACTAAATTCTTTTATTTAAATAATTTATATTAGATTTATTAGGATTTTAAACTTATATAATAATAAAAAGGTTAAATATAGCCTCTAGTTAATAAACTAATAATATATACACTCCTTATACTCTTTATTTAATATATTACTACTTTATAGTTAGCTTATTAGGTTTAATAACTCTAAGCTTCTTACTTTACCTTTTTTAATAAAGTTTAATATAGTTTCTATTAAATTTATATAAAATATATTTATTAAAAATAAGGGGTTTAGTTAGCATTAAGCTTTATTTAGGTTTTACTATAAATCCTACCTTCTTTAATTCTAATTTCTCTATCTCTAAAAACTTTATATTACTAAGACTAAGGGTATTATTTATTTATATACTAATTACACTAAAGCATTTAATTATATTAAATATTATTAAAAAACATAGGTTATATATAGAAGTAATTATTATTAGCTTCTTATAGTAGTAGTAAAAATAAATTACTTACTAATATATACTAGCTTTAGTAATACTATAGAGAGGCTTTATAACTTCTATTATAGTATCCTTTAGGTATAAATATATAATTTATATTAGTAGTTTAGTAATAATTAAGTAATTTAATATTATTTCTAATTAAATATACACTTATATAATATTCTATAACTATAAAAAAATGCAATCTTTTGCTAGAGAAGGTGCTAATATAATAATAAGCCTTTAGCTTACTTATTTAATTATTAGAGATTATATTAGAATCTATACCTTTTCTATATTACTATAGCCTTATATTACTAGCCTTAATTTCTTATATAGCTTATTTATACCTTTCTCTTTAATTTCCCTTACTATTTAAAAGTAGAAGAGATACTAATTACTATATACTTTATTATTAAATATAATAAATTTAAAGATATCTCTTATTAATAAAGTATTAATTTCCTTTTAATTAAATACTTTAAATAATTATCTCTTAATAGTAATCTTTCCTTACTTATATAAATTAACTACTAGCTTTTAGTTACCTTTCTTTTTTTTAATAAGAAAACTTATAGTATTAAGTTTCTTATTATTTTAATTAAAATCTTTAGTATAATTTAAAATAAGTAGGTGCTTTCTAGGTTTTCTATATCCTTATTATAATAGTTCTTATAGTAATTAACCCTTATTTATATTAGTATCCTTTATCTTATTTTTCTTATCTTTATTATTAATTTCTTTTATATTTATAGGCTCTTTTATATTATAATAGTATAGCTTTACTACTATTAAGCAGAATTTTATAGGTTTATAAAGTAATTCTATAGTATAGGTTTTATAATTAAATAATAGCAATCTATAAAGGCTATACTAACCTTCTTTCTTATACTAAATATAAACTTCTTATTATAGTAATAATAAATATAATAGAAGGGTATTTAAACTATTTTATATATTAAAAGCATTAAAGACTTACCTTTATATAAGGTAATACTAAGCTGTATTAATAGCTTTCTATAGTAAAGTAGCTCTTTATACTACTAATAAACTTAGAGGGGAGTTATATAATATTTATAAATATACTCTAAATATAAGCAAAGTTAGTATAAGGCTATTAGGTTTAGTAGAGTTATTAATAGCTTTAATAGCTATTTATAGTCTTTAAGAAAAGCTAAGAAGGTCTTCTACCTTATTCTTAATAATATTATATACTCTTTAAAGAAAGGTATAATATTTCTTAACCTTTCTAATATTATAATATACCTTAATAAAAACTTCTTTTATATTAATAGCTATTTAATATATAATATACTAGAATTCTATAAAGGTAAAGGTTTTTTTAATATTATAAATAATATTATTTAAGGGACCTAAATAAGTATTAATTTAGTACTTCTTTAATATATTTTTTATATCTTAAGCCTTTTACTTCTAAGGATTAAGGAAGTATATAGCTTAGAATATAGTTACTATATTAATAATATATAGTATAGGTTTATTATTAATTTAAAGAATATTAATAATAATTTTATAGTTAAAGTCTATATTATCTTTTAATATAAACTTAAAGTATTCTAAGGCTTTATTATAAAGTTAGTATTAATAATATTTATAGAAGAGTCTTTTAATAATTCTATTAATTACTAATTTACTAGCTCTTTATAGTAGCTTTATAAGTTTAGTACCTAAGGAATAGCTAAAACATTAGTATAATTAATATATTTTAGCCTTTAAAAAGTAGAAAGCAGTAGCTTTATTAAGCTATAAAATTTACTAAAGGTATCTCTATTTTTATATAATTAAAACCTTCTTTATACCTTAAATTAGTATATTCTTAAGGTTATTAAGTTTTATATTTATTTAATTTATATTAAAGATATAAAATAAGAAAGGGGTAGCTATATTAAGAATATAGAATTTAATAGTTTTAAAAATAGTAAAAATATATAAAATTCCTAAAGAAATTACTAAATTTATACTAAAGTTAACTATATATTAGCTAGTAGGCTTAATCTTTAAATATAATATAATTCTTTATAAAGCTATAGCTTATAGTGCTTTTACTATAGAAATCCCTACTGCTTCTATATCTAGTATAATTCTATAGAAAATATTACTAAAAAATTAGTTATTTAAAATAAAGTAATTTATCTTAAGGGTTTTTTTCTATATTATAGGGGTTATACTAGATAATTTATAAGTAGTTATATTATTCCTAAGTATATATAAAAGGGATTTAGCTTAAAAAGAGGTTAGTTTCTTATAGAAATCTATTTAATTAAATAGTTTAAATAAATTTAGTAGAAAATATATAAGAAAATATATAAATATTAGCTTAGAGGTTATAGTATTACTTATTAATATAGTAATATAGGTATTTAATGCCTCCTAAGCTAAGTACTTATCTTCCTTAGTATTAATTACCTTAGGTTTTCCCTTATATTTAAAGAGAAATATATTAAAGCTATATTTAAAGGGAATTTCCTTATAGTTCTTACTTTTTTACTAGAAATCCTTAGCTTTCTACTATTTCTATTTTATATAGAATATTAACTAATATTCTACTTATTAATATATAAAACATTTATATAAAAAGCATAATTTTTATAGTAATTAGTTACTAAGGCACTAATTAAATAGTTATTTATATTACTAATTAGTAAATATTACTTTATTATTATCTTTTATTAGATTTAGTGTAGAAGTTAGCTATTATAATATTTTAATTAACTTATTAGTATATAAGTATTTATAAAGGTCTCTAATAACTCCTTTATAAGTTAAAGTAAGGTTAAATATAGTAAGCTTATATTTAGGAATACTACTAATAGTAGTAATAAGCTATTACTAGAGCTTTATATTTACTATAAAAGCATTAAAGATTCTATAATAAATATAATAAAGTTATTCTAGTATTTAATTAAAGCATTAAAGCTTAGTCTTTTTAGAGTTATTAGTAATAACCTTCTAAAGGGAAATACTATTTTATTTAATATAATAAAATTACTAGTTACTTTTAGTTTTAAAGTAATTCCTAATAATATTAGTAAGGTTATAAATTATTAATCCTTTTCTAGTAAGTTTATTAAAATAGTAAGTAAGGGTATCTTCTTTTAGTATAATTAAAAAAGCTCTTACCTATAATATCTAAGGAATATTATTTTATATATATTAATCTTTAAAGATATTTATCTTTAGAATAATAAAGTTATATAGTTTTCTACTATATTTCTTATTAATTATATAGCTTTTATTAATTTCTTTAAGAATATAGTAGATTTAGTTAAGGGTTAGGTCTATTAGTAGTATTAACCCCTTTAGTAGTTTTACTTAAGCTTTTTGTATTAGTAAATCTAGTAATTTAGATTCCTTATAAATCTATTAATTAATTAATTAGGAATTATTAATAATACTTCTTACTTATAAGGGAATAGAAATTTATAGTTAGTATTATATAAATTAACTAAGGAACTAGCGTTTAATCTACTCTTTTAATGCATTAATAAGAGCAGTAAGGGAAGTAATATATTATATGCTTTTTATTAATAATATTAATGTATTATTAGTAAGAAGGAAATTTTATAAATCCTTTTATAATATTATTAGAATTTATTAAAAATTAATAGTAATTTAACTCTTAAAGTCTTTATAAAAAGTATTAAAAAGTTAAAGGTTCTTTTACTTTAAAATATTATACTAATAAAGAATAAAAGTAGCTTAATTATTAATATACTGCTAATCCTTACGTTTTTCTAGTATATTATCCTAGCATACTTTCTATTTTAAAGTAAGAATATCTATATATTTATATATAATCTTAGGAAGGGAATTTAGTAATACTTATAATAAAGTAGTATTAGGGGTATTTTATATAAGATTCCTTAATAAATCTTAGAATTCCTTATTACTTTTATATAAAGATATCCTTATAATTAGATATTTTATATAGTTTTTAACTAGCTTTAGTTAAGATTTAGCGTTTTAGTTTTATAATCTCTATATAAGCTTTAGTATAATAAAGGGTTAGTTAGTAAAATAAATAAGGGTTTTTCTATAAATAATAGTATAAATTATAAGGAATTCTATATTTTAGAAGGTTAATACTAGCTAAACTAGTAAAGGAATCTATTTTTATTATAAAAAAGCTATATTTTTAGAAGTTTAATACTAGCTAAATTAGTAAAGAAATTTATTTTTTTTAGTATAAATTCTCCCTATAAGTATAATAAAAGTTCTATCTATTTTAAGTAAATCCTTATAAATCTATAGAATAATATATTTTAAGAATAAATATAACTTACTAATTAGTATTAGTATTCCTTAGAATACTAGTAATTCTCTAAGGAATACTAAGTAGATCTAAAACTTAGTAATATAACATAGGGTCTAGAAAGGTATTTGTAAAAAAGTCTAATTCTATCTTAATTAATGCTATCTAAAAGGAGTATTTTATAGCTAGCGTTAAAGCTATAAAAATGCCATTAAATTTTATAGTGAAAACTCTACACATACAGACTAATTAGAAGAGTCGGATTTCGCGGCTAATGTAGCCGCGAATCCAGCTCTTCCCGGCTGTGCCACGTTGTCATAGAATGCAGCAATTCCAACAAATATTATTAGCTTATATTAAGTAAGCTTTATAGGGCTAGGCTTATAATTAGCCTAGCTATATATAAGTTAGTAATAGTAATATATTAAAAAGGGAATAATACTTACTTTAAATATAAGAATTAATTTATTTATAAGGGTAAAAAGTATTTTTTATAATACTATAGTTAGTTAGAAGTAGTAATAAGGTAGTATTACTATAAAATTAAAAATAAAAGTATATTTATAATAAAAGTAATAAATAAAGAAGAAAAAAAGAAAAAAAAGATTATAAATAAAGGAAAAAGGGTATATATATTTTTTTATTATATATTAAATAGTTAGCTAATAGTTAGTTTAGTAATAATTAGCTATTAGCTAGTATAACTAATACAATAAAAGTATAAAAGCTAGAGAAAGAGTTTAAGTAAAAAAATAATAGCTTAAAAAAATAAGCTAAGAATTAATATAAAAGGTAAACTAAATACTTTAAAATAACTTACTATAATATATAAACTACTCTTAAGGGTATTTTATAGTATTACTATATCTTTACTAACCTAGTTTACTTTCTATTTTATACTATATACTTTTTTATAATATTCATTAAGTTTAGCTAGTAATATACTACTTTCTATAGTTAAAACTAATATAAAGTAACTATAGCTTTACTATAGAACCTAAAAAAGGTTATATATAGGTTTTCCTCCCTATACTAGGGTTTTTCCTATATAGTCTAAGTAGCAGTAGTACTAGAATTAGGCTAATAGCCTAACTAGAGTAATAATAATAATATTAATATATTATACTTCTTACTTTTATTTTACTTTTTATATAAAGAAACTTTAGCTATTTAATTTATAAGATCTTTTTAGGTTATTTGTTTTTCTTTTTTTTTATATAATTTTAAAGTAATTATACTTTTTACTACTTAGTATTAAAGATAATTAATAATTTTATATTATTATAAAATTAAGTTATTTTAATATAATAATATATATGTTAAGGCTAGTTATAGGAGATGGCTTAGTGGAGTGAGGACTGAGACATAGAGTATATATAGCAATGTAGCTGCTAGGTAAGGGGTTGTGCTTAAAGGTATAAATCTCTGCTCTATTATATAAATATTCTCTCTCCTTTTTTTATATACCTCCTTAGTGTGCTACTAAGTAATAGCAAGGCTATTATATACTATATTCCTTTATACCTATCTTAACCCTTTAAGGCTATTTTTATATTTACTATATAGGTAGCTATAATTATAGGTAGCTATAATAAAATACCCCCCCTTTTTTTATAATTACCTTAATTATAATCTTATAGAGAGGTTACTATAAGCTTATTGCTTTCTCTAAGCTATTATAATACCTTACTTATTACCTTATAAAGTAGATTTGCTCCTTATAAAGCTTCCCTAGAAATGCCTTTATCTCTTACTACCTAACTCTATAGCTTAGGGTAAGTTATAGTCTTATATTATATATACTTAACTAGTTATATAACTATACTACTACTATACTACTTACTAAGGGTATTGCTTTTTATACATTATAACTTACTAGCTTTTAGTTATTATATTATAATATTATCCCTAGCTTTACCCCTTTTCTATCCTTACTTTTCCTTTACTTAGGGGTTATAATAACCTAGTAGTATACTTACTAAGCAATTTTATTTATTCTTTCTTATCCCCTTTATTATACTTACCTACCTTTTAATTAATTAAGTTAGTTAGTATTACTTTAATGTATTAATTTAATAGTATAAGTAAGCTACCTAAGGATAAAAAAGAATATAAAAAAAAGCTATAATAATATAGCTAGCTTTATATATAATCCTTTCTAATATATTTAATTCTCTTAAAGAGCAGTCTATACTGCTTTTATTTTATTATAATACCTTCTATTTATTAAGAGGCTACTAGTATTACTTTATTTAAATATTAATATAGTAAGGATAAGCTATTTAAGAGTAAATAAGAGTAGGGAAGTAAAGCTATAGTAATACTACTAGTCCCTTATATACTAGCTATAATATATCTTATTTATTTAAAGTAGTAGGGTTTCTTCTTCTTTCTATTAATCTAAGAATAAAAGTAAGTTATTTAATTATAGAAAGAAGCTATAATAATATTACTAGCTTTTTATATAATTATTATAATGCTTTTAATTTATTAAGTTATAGAAGAGAATAGTTTATTGTAACTAACCTTCTCTTTTATTTAAAGCTATACTATTAAGTTAAGGGCTTACTTTACTATTATAGATACTAATAGCTATTAATAAGTAGCTAGGCTACTACTACTATGCTATAATTTATTAATTTAAATGCCTTAGCTACCTAGCTAGGAGTGCTTTTATATATAATAGGCTTATTTCTTTAGTTTTTAAATAACTATAAAAGCCTCTTTTTCCCCCTTTCTTTTTATACCTTTTCCTTCTTAATAACTACACTTAGATTATAAGTTTTCCCTTATAGCTAGCTTTTAGTAAAGTTACTACTCTTTTTCTCTTTTTTTACTACTTAAAATTCTACTAACTTTATTTATTCTAGCTATTCTTTATTAATTTACTAACTATCTTTATTTTTATAAATAACTTCTTTTTTTTTCTTCTTTTTTTTTAATAAACTTGTTATAAGTTTTTTTTAGCTATTTCTCTACTTTTTAGCTGCTAACTTCTAGTTAGTTTATTATAGCCCCTAAAAATTAAACTCCTTTAATAAAATACTACTACTATATTACTATAATGCTTAACCCTACCCCTAATATTATAACTATTATAATATAAGTTTTCCTTTATACTTATTAGTTACTTAATTTAATACTAATATTTATACTCTTACTACTAGTAAGGAGGAGCTTCCCTACTTATAGTATAGTTATTAGGTTTATACCTAAAAGTTATAACCTAAACCTCCTATTAGTAATAAAGAAGAATATAATCTATAGCATTAATATATTATAATAAGGACTCTAGTCCCTATAGTATATAGTCCCTTTAATAGTAAGTAACTTACTATATAGTAGCTACTACTCTTATTAATAAGTTTTCTCTTTTTTCTTATTTTTTTTCTATATAGGGGCTAGTACTAAGTATGCTTCCTATAAGTATAATAATAAAAGCTATTATTATATAAGTTAAAGAACTTCTTAATAACCTTACTTAGTTATTACTACTAACTTACTATATTTTCTTAGTAAAATATATATTAAGCGTATTTATATTAAAACGTCTTCTACCTTATAGAGGAAAAGACTAATAATCTAAAGTATTTCTAAATCCTAGTATACTTATACTAGCTCCCTATTAACTCTCTACTAACTCACTACTAGGGTTTATTTATTGCTATTTCTATACTAAATAAAGCTCTTAATGACTATAAAAATATAGATAAGTTAGGGCGCACTAAAAGGGCATAGCTATTATCTAAGCTTGCTTTAGAGCAATAGCGCCGTTAGAATATAGCAATATAGCAGCTTATATCTATAAATTAGCTACTTATTTCTATTAACTAGGCTAACTATTTATAGTTACCCCGTGGCGCAGTGGTCAAGCGTCATGGAAAACCTCGTCACTTTTCTTACGTAAGCAAGAATTGTGGGGAGGTTGTAGGTTCGATTCCTGCACGGGGCATAGTTTTTCCTTAGTGTAGTGGGGGCTGCATATTAAGGAAAAAACTGGACTCTAATTGGCTAGAAAAGTGGGGAGGCTTTTCTAGCTAATTAGTAGCTTAGTAAGCGAAGACTAAAGTGGGTCTGGTCCCCCCACTTATCCTAGCTTACTAAGCAGCGCAGATTAGCCACTCCCACGTTATATAAATATGCAAAAAAATACCCCCTAGCTCTTTAGGTGCTAAGCCAGTTGCAGCCATAATTGCTAGGATTAACAGGTATAGGGTAACTAGGGTTGTTAAGCAGGAATAATAGAGGAAAAAAGACTATAGAGTAACTAGGGTATAATTGTTAACTAGCTTTTTATAGAAGGAAATCGGACTTAGAATTCTAGGATTCTAAGAAGTAGAAAAAAATCATGTATTTAGTTAGGTTTTTCATCCTATTAGGTAACTACTAATAGTGATATTATATAAGTAATTATATAATTAGCTAACTAGTACCCTAATAAAGGTTTTCCTGTAACTAGATAAAATATAAGGAGCAGAGGTTCTAGAAACAGCTAAGCATAAATTGATAAAGCTGGCTAGCGTACAAGAATAAATAAATAACTATTTATAGTTTATCTATAAAAACCTTTTAAAGGTAAGTTGCTTTCCCTTCTATTTCTTTTTACTTATCTATTACTACTAACCTTCTACTAGCTTACTAGTTAGCCTCCCTTATGCCTAGCTTAGAGGGAAACCCTTTCTTTTACTTTACTATGCTTTATTAAGCTATATATATTTCTAAAGGCTCTCTTTAACTTAATAGGAAATTTAGCTAGGGAGGAGGATAATAATAAGCTATAGTAGTATAGTTGCTATATAGAAATAGCTTCTTTTATACTCTCTCTTCTTTTTTTATTATTTCTTTTTTTTTTATATTAGCTTTACTTAGCTAAATAGGCTTACTTTTCTTTACTAAGAAATAATATATATTTTATTATTAATCTATTATACCTATAACTAACTAGCTACCTAGCTATATACTGCCTGCTTATATTCCCTTATTATATCTTTAAAGGTAAAGTCTTATTATAGCACCTATAAGTTTTTAGTTTTATTATAGCCTTTTTACTTTACTAAATATTTCCTTTACTTACTCTTATATTTATAGGTTAGAATTTATTTCATTTTATATACTTCTATATTCTCTCTAAGTAGTAACTACACTAATACTACTTCCTTACAGTATAGGTTGCCTTTAAATAGTTTAAGGCTTATAATATTAAATATATTATATAGTTATAGAGTTAAAGGCAGTCTTAGTTTATAGGTAAGGCTATAATAACTAATTCTTTTAAGAATTTAATAGGGTTTTAAATACTTTACTATAAGTTTTTAGCTTAGCTATTATAAATTAATATTTTTTATAAATAATAAAATATAGTTACTAAGATTAAACTTTATTAGCTTACACTTAGTATTATAGTATTTAGTATACTAAGCTTAGGTATTGCTTAGTAGCTGCTTTATTTTAGTATACTTGCTTTATAATTCCTTTACCCTAACCTTTATATACTAATTAATAATATTTAAAGGTTTAGTTACTTAGTTTAGTCTTTATAGTTTATACCCTTATAATAACTCTATTAATATATAGCTATAAGCTATGTAATAGCTAGTGTTATATATAAATTATATAAAGGCTAGGTAGTCTAGCTAGTTAGTTTACTTTATATATTTAAAGGCTTTTAAGTAATATTCTAAGATTTAGTTTATTCTTTTAGTTTAGCTATTTATTTAAGGGTAAAAAGCAGTGCTTAATAGCTGCTTAGTTACTAGAAGGTAATAAAAGGTTCTCTAGAATTTACTAATAAAAACAGTGCCTTTATTACTTATAATACCCTCTAAGGCCCTATAATTTTAAATAATATTCT
Organism: Claviceps pusilla; assembly: GCA_018360225.1. Classification (NCBI taxonomy): domain Eukaryota; kingdom Fungi; phylum Ascomycota; class Sordariomycetes; order Hypocreales; family Clavicipitaceae; genus Claviceps; species Claviceps pusilla. The sequence goes on along the minus strand of SRPW01000009.1, from coordinate 39,422 downwards.
TAATAAAGATAGTTACTAAGTTACTATTAGTTACCTTTATAGTTATAGTAATATAGAGCGTATACTTAGAGAATCTATTTACTACTACTAGGATTATATTATATATTTTACTATTTATATATTTAATAAAGAGTAAGCTAGTAATAAAGTCTATAAAGATTTCTTAAAATACTTTTTTTTAGCATTAGTAGCGTTACTAGCTTATTATAAAGTTAATATAACTATAGCTTATTAAGCTAGTAGCTTATATAATTACTAATATAGGTTTTAATATCTTATCTTAAGCCTAGTTAAAAATATTAGCTAGTAACTTATTTAATTATTTTACTTATACCTTAATATTCTATTACTAAGTTATTATAAGTTAGCTATAAGACTTTACTTCTTATAATAGCTATAATATAAGCCTAGGTTTTATATAATAGTAATCTATTTCTATTAACTATTTAAGTAATACTTTTTAGGGATATTATTATCTTACTACTACTTAATAGCTTTAGCTACTATTATACTAAAGTATTCCTTAACTATATAAACTTTAAAGACTTAAATATTAAAGTAACTAATTTCTTATAGTTAGCTTACTTAAAGATTAACTTAATAGAGGTTCTCTTAATAGCTACTAACCTTACTATAAGCTCTTAGTAGGTTTTCTCTTTAGGTAGAAGTTTATTACTTAATAAATAAAGCTAATCTAAGTGCTTTATAAAGTTAAGGGAAGATTTAGTTTTATTCTTTAAAACTTCTTTATCTTAACTACTTATCCTATTACTTACTATACCTATACTATATATAAGTTTTCTAAGTAAAAGTCTACTACTTAATAAATAAAGCTAACTTAAATATCTTTTAAAGCTAAGGGGGCTTTTTTTTTATATCTTTTAAAACTCTTTTATTTTAGCTATCTATCCCCTTACTTACTATATTTATATTACTTACTTTAACTTACCTTACTTCTCTTAGTCTTTTTTACTTAGCCTATTCTTTAATTTATAATAAGTTAACTTAAGCTAAATATATTATATCTATCTTTACTATTATTAGTATATAGCTAGGTTATAGCTTAGCTTAGGCAAATAATAGTGCTAGCTAGCTTATTAGCTTAGCTATCTTATTCTAAATATTTAGGGTACTAGCTACTAACTATATATTATAGCTATACTACTTACCTATAGTAAACTTAGTAAGAAATAGTAGTAGGTATAATATATATACCTTAGTTACTACTTCTTTTAAGCAGTAGTTTAGTTTATAAAATAAGCTATTTACTAGGTTTAGCTTACTAGAGTAGTATTTTATAATAAAGTTAAATAGGTATAGCTTATTTAGTATATTAACCTAATAGCTAAATAGCTTTAGCTTTATAGTAAGGTACTTATAATTAAAATAATTAGTAATAACTTAAATAGGGTACCTTAAATAGGCTAAATAGTGCCTTTAGGTATAAAAAGCCTCCTAAATAGTAAGGAGCTTACTATTTAGTATTATATATTTTAGTTTTAGCCTAGCTAGTTTTAATAATATATAAGCTACTAGGTACTAGCTACCTAGCTATAGCTAAGCTATAATAGCCTTAATATTAAAGGCTAATATATCTATCTCTATTCTAAGTAGCGCTTTTAAATTAAAATAAATAAGGATAAAGGCTTTAAAGAATTTTTATTTAAGTTAATTAAACGCTGCTAGCTTATTATTACCTTGCTATAAAGAGCTTTTATTATTACCTTTTAATAAATTTATTAGTAAGATAGTAATCTTACTATATCCTTAGATAAAGTATTTATAGAATTCTATAAACCCTAGGAAGCACTAAATATCTTATATACTATAAGGTAGTAGCTACTTTACTACCACCTTAATATATTTAGGCTCTATCTTAATTTTATTTAATATTATTATAAAGCTAAGAAAGCTAATATATATTATAATAAACTTATATTTATTAAGGTTAGTATAAAGCTTAGCTTCCTAGAGTTTTTATAGAATTTATTTAATATATCCCTTATATACTACTAGGTTACTACTATAAATTAGGATATTATTAAGATAAATAATATAAATAGTGTTAATAAGCCCTTTAAGCATATTATTAATATATTTTTAAAAGGTAGCTAGTGTATTTATAAGGTTAAAAGGCATTATAAAATATTTAAAATGCCTATATTAGTAGTAGAACGCTATCTTCTACTTATTGCCTTTATAGATATATAGCTAATAATATATATCTTTTAAGTTAATCTTTATTACTACCTTTACCCCTTTTAATTAGTTAAGGATTTTTTAGATTAGTAGTAATAAAGCCTTATCCTTTATTATAACCTTATTAAAGCTATAATAGTTAATATATAGCCTTAGCTAACCTCCTTTTTTTAATATAAATAAAATTAAAGCATTTAAAGGACTTATTAACTATTAAATCTACCCCTTTTACTATATATCTACTAAGTATTTATAAAAAACTTATAGCTCTTTCTCTATAAGGTTATAAATAGGTCTCTAAGGAGGTATCTTACTATTAATTAATTTAATTATTTATATTTATCCTCTTAAAGCTAGAAGCTAGCTAATAAGTTTTTTTAAAAATATATTTATAAAGTCCTTATATACTTCTAATAGCACTTTCTTAGCTAGGTTATTACTTAGTAGCTTATAATATTTATCTTAGTTATTTCTCTATAGTTTTACTATATTATCTTTTCCTACTTATAAGTTAACTCTATTTTTCTCCTCCTTTTATATTTCCTTAATTTATATTAAAGCTAGTACTAATAATATAATTATATTTTTTTTCTTATAGTAAATTATCTTTATATACCTAGCAAATATAAAGTACTCTTATATTATTAAATACCTTTAAGTTTTATTATTTTAAAATAGAATTTATAGCTTATAATTCTTAACCTAATTTATACCTAAAAGTATATTCTCCTATATATTAATAATATAGTAGTAAACTTAATATATTTTACTATAACCTATACTATTAGTAATACTAACTAACTTATTTAATATACCCTTATAAGTAAGTGCCTTACTTAAGGTACTAGCTAGTAGTATAGTGTTTGCTTTTATATTTACTTAGTTTTTTTTATTTAATATTTTTAAATATATTATTAATCTCTCTACTCCTAAGTTAAATAGTGCCTTTATAGCTATTTAGTAGTAATCCTACTATACTAATACTTTTATCCTTATTTTATTATTTATTATTTTATATTTTTTTACTTTATAAATAACTAAAGTATTTACTTTATAAAGGGTATTTATTATAAAGAGTATATAGCTTTATAGCTTATTAGTATTAATTAAAATTAAGTTTATATTTAAGTTTTAAGGCACTAAGTTCTTATAGTATAGTTAGTGCTAGCTTATAAAATATCTATTACTTTTATAAATAATATAATTTAGTTTTAGGTATTTAAAAGAGATATACCTATCTTTTTAGTATTTATAATATTTAGTATTATTAAAGTCTCTATTACCTAAGGGTTTATAGTTATAACACTCCTAGCTTACTATAAGGGAGTATAACCTCTATTATTTATACCCTAATAAGCTTAAGCACTTTTAGTTATTTAGTATTTCTTTATTAGTAACTTCTACTTTCTAGCCTTACCCTTAAAGGTAATTCTAGCTTTATAAAAACTTTTAGCTTAGTATTTACTTTTTAGTAATAAGGTTAAGTGTTACGTGCTAGATGTCACACGTAAATGGGGGTACTTACACAATAGGTGTGGTACGTCATGAAGTTATAAAGAGAAGGAACACTTAAGTCACAGGTAGGTGGTTGAGTGTATATATAGTTAAAGTTATTTATTACAAGAAGAAGAGGGAGCGGAACCCTCCTATATGTGGTGGGTTCCGCCGTCATGTGCAGACCGTAACATTAAGGCTATTAAAAAATATATAAATCTAAAGGTATTTTAAAATAGGCTTAAAGAGCTTAGCTTTAACTTTACTTTACTTTTAAAAAAAGGTTTAAAATAATATTTTATTATTCTATTAAAGGTTTATTAGTACTCTAGTAGCTTTTAAGTAGTATATATTCTTATTAATAGTTTTTATTTTAAGCTACTTTATAAATTTAGTTTAAGTATATTTTCTAAAGTCTATAAAGCTATTAGTAATAGTATATTATATTTACTAATGCTTTATATTACTAGTAAAGTAGCTATTAGTATATACTACCTTAGCTATATCCCTAAAAAATATATAAGGATTTATAGTAAATACTATATATAAGTTTAATAAAAAGTTTTAAAAACTTTTATAGGTATTACCTTTATATATAAGTATTTTAAGTTAAGCTTTTATAAGTTTTATATATATAAAGGGTACTATAAGTATAGGGTAAGCTTATAGCTTAGGGGTTATAATATAGCTAATATTAAGGGTATTAATAATACTTAGCTTATTACTTATATAGTTTTTTATAAGGTTAATTTCTTTAAGGAATCTTTAAAGTACCTTAAGAGTCTTATACTTATAAGTTATATAGGTAGCTTATAATAACTATACTATTTTCTTAATGTTTTTATTTAAGGTAATTTCTTTATTAGTTTCTTATTTATTTATATAAGTAGGTTTAAAGTTTATAGTTATAAAATATCCCTTTTTTTTAATTATACTTAGTAAGTTATTTACTTTTTATAAAGCTATAGTAAGGTTATAGCTAGCTAAGTAAGTAACTCTTTTAGTAAATATTTTAATTTAGTTAATAGTTTATTATTTTTTTTAAAAAAAGAGATTTAGTTATTAAAATTAGTTATAAAAAATAGCTTAGTAAAGTAAGGACTAAGATATAGAGTATATATAGTAATATAACTACTAGGTAAGGGGTAGTGCTTAAAGGTATAAATCTTTACTCTATTATATAAATATTCTTTCTTCTTCTTTTATATACCCCTTTAGTATACTACTAAGTTATAGTAAGGCTATTATATACCTTATTCCTTTATGCCTACCTTAACCCTTTAAGGCCATCCACACATTCGCCGCGCAGGCGGCTATGATCGTGGGTGGCTATAACAATATAGGTAATAATATTAATTAAAAAACTCTCTACTAACTTATTATTAATTTTATTTTAATGAAGTACTAACTACTTTTCTTTCATAAAGTTTATATAGTTTTTATATTTAAAAACTTTATTATTAAGAACTTAAACTTTAAGCGAACTATAATTACCTATATTAATTATAATTTATTAAAGATATTAAATAGACTATTAAATTTAAGAAAGTAAGTATTTAAATAATTAGTCTTAGTAAAAGCTATTTAAATTAGTTTATTTATATAGAATTGAAAATTTATATAATTGTAATAAATAATCTTATATATAAACTAATCTAATTACTACTTAAACTATACTTAGAATTAAAGGTAAAATTAAATAGTTTCTATTATAATAAACTTATTATTTAAACTATTAAGAAAATAACTAATAAAACACTAAAAATATGTTTTTAAATACTAATAAACTAAGAATAAATATTATGAATTTATTTATATTAAAATAATTATAACTTCTAGACAAATATTATTATTTAATTTTTTTAATATAAACAGATAACAATAAATAATCATATAAATTAATAAATATATATAAAAATAGAAATTATAAAGTATAATAACTAAATAAATAGCTATATTAATAAAAGCATTAAATACTAATACTAAAGTAATATATATATAAATAAAAGTAATTTTTATATCAATATAGCTACTATAAAAAATAGTAGTAAATATAATAATAATAATAAATCTAAATATCTTTAATATATAGTAAAGATAATTAACCTTAATAATAATAAAAATTATAGTTAACTGTATAAAATAGGGGGAACTTTTTATTAAAGGAATTATAAAAAATTAAAAATTATAAATATTATATAATTGATATTTTTAATAAGATAATAATAATAAATAGGTATAAGTTCTAATAAATACATAGCTAGTTAATTAAAATTAGTACTTAGGTATTTATATTAAAATATATATTTAAATAATTACTTTAGGGGACTTATATAAGTAGGAGATTAAAATAAAATAATTAGGATTATAATAAGGGCATTATATTTCAAGTAGCGGTACCTATTACGTGCCCGTGCATATAGGTAGTAGCAGCTCCACCATGGTACAATGGTGGGGGATAACAATCCTACAACACTTGGTGTGCCCTCCCTCACAAGCCCTTATGGACTAGCCCTGCACGCCTTTGCCCAGTTGGGATGGCCGAGTGTTAAATAAAACTTATTATATCCAGAAGGAGCTGATATGTATTGATAATCTATCTAAGAATGCTCACACCACACAAAATGTATAGTATAGGCATATCTAGCTAAATGCCTAATATATAAGGCTAGACTAGGGCATTATAGTCTATAGAGTCTAAAGAGCTTAGGCTAAGAGGAACCTAAAGATCCTATAATATATAACACCACCCCTATAGCTAAATAACTAGCCTATACTAAATATATATAATATTTATTTATAAAGAAGTGGGATATAGAAAATATTAGATATATTAAGGTATTTAAAGGAATTTATATATAGAAGGTTAGGCTTTTAGTAAGGTTAATAAGTTATAATTAAAGCTAATATATAAGTAGTAGAAAATATATAAAAAATATATAAAAAAGAGAAAAAAAAAGATTTTAAAGTATAATTAGTGATTTCTATAGGAAGGAAGCTTAAACTTTAAGGTTATTTAGAGTATATATATAAAGTTACTATATTTTTTATACTTAAGGCCTTTAGTAAAGCTATTAGTAATTATTTAATTAATACTAACCTACTTAAGGCAAAAAAGGCTATTATAAGCTCTTTATATAATTTATTTACATTATAAATTAATATACCTTATATAGCTATAATACTTTTTATTTAGTATATTTACTTTAGCGTTTTAACTATTTATAAATAGTAATAATAAGTAAACTTAATTAAATTTAAAGTCTTTAATTAGCTAAGAAATCTAGGTTATAAAAAGTGCTATAAATATAAGATTAAGGAATTTAGCTTTTATAATACTTAATATAACTATAGATTACTGCTTTAAAGCCTAAAGAATAATATTATTATTAATTAGTATAATATAACTAGCTATAGAGCGCTTTATATTAAGGTTATTACTATAAAAGGTATTACTATAGCTATAGACTTAGAAAGAATGTTTAATAATATTATTATTTAGTATATTACTAAAAAGAATCCCTAAATTCTTTATTTCTTAAAAATATCTTTAAAGGTACTTCTTTAAATTTATATAAATTTACTTTAAAGCTAGATTTATTATATTAAGCTTATTTACTATATATATAATATTAGGTTTTATATATATTAAAAGCTAGTTAAAGTAACTAATTTTATATTACTAGTTTTTAAGAATTTTAATTATTAAAAGGTCTTTTTAATTAAAAGAAATCTTAACCTTAGGTAGCTAGGGTATATAAGTAAGTATTAGGCTTAAAGTATTATACTATTAAAAAATAGATATAATATACTTCTCCTAATAAAGTAAAATAGTTTAATAGTTATAATTCTATTTAAATTATATACCTAGAAATATCTAAACTATCCCTAAGCACTTAAGCTTATATTATAATTTTAGTATATTAAGTATAGAGCCTATAATAGCATTTAAGGAAGCTATTATAATAATATTATTAATATAAAGAAAAAGAAAAATAAAGTTATTTTTAGTAAAAATATATAACTTACTAAAAAGGTACTAAAAGCTATACTTAAAAAGCTTAGTAAAAATATTATTTAGCTACTAAAAAGGGGATATTAAAAAACTATAAAGTGTATAATTAAGGCAGTATACTTATTTTAATATATTCTTATAGCTATAAAGCTACCTTATAAAGACTTTAGTTTTAGTCTCTATATTTAGAAAGGTATTAACTATATTATACTACTACTACTTAAGGTTAAAAATAGTAATAATTATATAAAAAACATATAGAGAAAGTAAGTATACTACTATGGTATAAAGGTCTTAAGTATTAAAGACTTTAAAGTATTAATTACTATAAATAACTTAGTAAGCCTTTAGAAAAGGTAGTCTATTAATAGGATATTTAATAGTCTAAACCTACTAGCTATTAAAAATAATAGCGTTCTTAGGTATATATATAAGACACTAACTATCTTTTTATTATATTTTTTCTAAGTCTTTAATCTTAGCTAGCTACTAAAAAGTCTAATAATTAGGCAGCTTATATACTTTTAACTAATTTAATAGTATATATATCTTTATATTAGCTATGCTTACTACTTATACTATTATTATATAATATAAGGGGTTTATAGAGTTATTTAAGTTATAAATAGTATTATTATTATAATATATAAGGTTTAATTATTTAGGCTCTATAAAGCTATTAGGAAAAGCGCGTTTTTAACTATATATTATAATATATAGATAATTCTTATAAATACCTATATATAATAACTATTAGGTACTAGGTTAGGAGAATAAGGATTCTTAGTTAATAGACTTTAAGCTTTAAAAGCATATAATCCTCTCTCTATAGTCCTTTAATGCTTATTATATCTTATCTTTTTAAAATAAAAGAGTTACTTTATTAGTAACTACTTTTAATAACTTAGCTATTATAATAATATTATTTATATTAATATAATTTATATTATATAGCGTATTAGTTCTCTTTATATTTTTAATAAAGGGAATAGGCTTAAAAAAAACTTTAGTTTTATATTTATTAGGGTTAATAACTAATTCTTTAAGTTACTTAAATATAATAAGCTACTCCTTTTACTATAATTCTAATAGGTTTTTTAATATTATTTTTAGTAAACTAAAGAAATAATATAAGAAGGGTTTACTAAAAGGAGTAGTTAACCTTTAGTATACTTAATTAAATTAAAGGTTACTCTTTAATGTATTTTTAGTGTTATTATAACCTTATAAGGCATTTGTAGTACTAAACTATATTATATATTATTAGATTCTATCTTATAGTAAAGGGTTAGCTTTATATACTAGATTTATAAAAGGTAAAGTAATAATCCTTCTACCCTTTTCTTTAAATACTAAATTAATTAATTTAGTAATTAATTTAGTTATATTAGTAGAGTTATAAAATCTTATAGGGTCTTTTTAAAATTAAATATCTTATACCTTTATAATATAGCTTTCTTTAAGTAGCTAAACCTTAAATAGATAATATTTACTACCTTCTATGCCTATAAGGCACCTCTTTTTACTTTAAGGAATATTTTCTATACCTTTATATATTTTTTATTAAGGATTTATATATAAGTAATACATCACATCCATGGTCAGGGCCTTTATGGTATTACATTAGACCAAGATATGGCTTGTATTAATGGTAAGTAATTAATTATTAATACATTTATTATTAGTTAAACACAATTTTAGAACTTTTTACGAATTTGCCTACACTGTAGTAGCGACGCAGAACTAACTCTAAACCTCTTAAAAAGTATAGAAAAAGAATTACTATATTTATTTTACTTTATTTTTAATATTATATTAGTGCTAAAGCGTAGGTATAGTAAATAAGGCAATGCTAATAGATATTAATAGTAAGAATTATAGCCTTATATAAAGCTATTACTACTTACTTATAGAATAAAGTAGCTTTATATTAATAGTGCTTTAAGTTACTTTTATACTACTATCTATATATAAATAAATATTAAACTACCTTATTATTAAATATAATAAAATAGCTAAACTTATACTAATTATAGTACTAAAGAGTATATAGAATATTATCCTTTATATTAATAATATAGCCTTAATATATACTTAATATAGCTTTTTTATACCTTAAATTTATATTAAAATATTAATAAAATTAACTTTATTATTACTTAATAAGCCTATTATAGTTAAAAACTTAAAAAAAGTTATTAAATAAGTAATTAAGAAAGCTATTAATACTAAGAATATAATAGCTTTAAGCTAAGCTAGTATTACTATTAAAGGCATTACCTAACCTTTTATTTAATAAATTTAGGCTATAATAATAATAATACTACTTTATATTTACTATAAAACTATTATTAAAGGTAGTATAATAGCTAAAGCTATATAAAACTATTTATTTAAAAAAACTATTATAGCTATTAACTAAGCTACTAATACTAATACTACTATAATAATATATTACCTCTATAGTAATAATATTATAATTATATTTTAGAATATAATAAAGCCTTATACTAATAGTATAGCTTAGATTAGTATTACTTTTAAACTAAAAGTAATACTAAATTAATATATATTTAGTATTATTATTAAAGGCTTTCCTATATACTATATATAGAACTAGAAGAAAGATAATATTCTTTAAAATATAATTATAGCTAATAAATAGGGTTTAGTAAAGGTTATAGTATAAAAGCTATATAGCACTATAATTTAATCCCCTTTAATTATTATTATTAATAAAGTTAATATAGTAAATAAGCTATATTATACTAAAATTATTTATAAAGCTAAGATATTTAAAGCTAAGCTTTATAATAATACTATTTATCCTTAATAATACTTTAAGTGCTTTAAATTTAGCTATATAGCTATATATTATATATTACCCCTATATTATAGCTACTATATATTTAGTTAGTATAAAAAAGGTAAGTAATTATACTTAGCGCTATTAGGAGCTATATAGGAATGCTATATTAACTACTTAGGACCTTACCCTATATAGTCCTATATATATAATATTATAAATAAATAATAAAACTATATATATATTATTATAAAAAAAAAAAAAAAACTTTTCGCGAATTCGCCCGCACTGCAGTAGCAACGCAGAACCGACTCTAAACCTCTTAAAAAGTGTAAAAAAAGAATTGCTATATTTATTTTACCCTATCTTTAATAGTGTATTAGTACTAGAGCGTAGGCATAGTAGGTAAGGTAATACTAATAAATATTAATAGTAGGAATTATAGCCTTATATAAAGCTACTACTACTTACTTATAGAATAGGGTAGCTTTATATTAATAATGCCTTAAGTTACTTTTATACTACTATCTATATATAAGTAAATACTAAACTACCTTACTATTAAATATAATAAAATAGCTAAACTTATACTAGCTATAGTATTAAAGAGTATATAGAATATTATCCTTTATATTAATAATATAGCCTTAATATAAGCCTAATATAGACTTTTTACACCCTAGACCCTCTTTAAAATACTAATAATAATATTAACCTTACTATTACTTAATAAGCTTATTATAGTTAAAAACCTAAAAGATATAGTTAAATAAGTAGTAAAGAAAGCTATTAGCGCTAGGAATGCTATAGCTCTAAGCTAGGCTAGCATTACTATTAAAAATACTACCTAGACTTTAATTTAGTAAATCTATACTACAATAGTAGTAGTATTACCTTATATTTACTATAAAACTATTATTAAAGGCAATATTATAGCTAAAGTAGTATAAAACTATTTCTTTAAAGAAACTATTATAGCTATTAATTAAGCTATAAGTACTAATATAGCTATAATAGCGCACTGCCTTTATAGTAGCAATATTATAATTATATTTTATAATATAATAAAACCTTATACTAATAATATAGCCTAGGTTAGCACTGCTTTTAGGCTAGAAGTAACACTAAACTAATATATATTTAGTATTATTATTAAAGGCTTTTTAGTACATTATATATAAAACTAAAAAAAGGATTATATTCTTTAAAATATAATTATAGCTAATAAATAGAGTCCTATAAAGATTATAGTATAGAAACTATATAGTATTATAACTTAATGTCCCTTAATTATTATAGTTAATAGTATTAATATAGTAAATAGGCTATATTACATTAGAATTATTTATAAAGCTAAAATATTTAAAGCTAAACTTTATAATAATACTATCTACCCCTACTAATACTTTAGGTGCTTTAAATTTAGCTATATAGCTATATACTATATAGCGCCTTTATAGTATAGCTACTATATATTTAGCTAGTATAAGGGGGGTAAGCAGACTTACTTAGCACTATTAGGGGCTATATAGGAACGCTATATTAACTACTTAGGTCCTTACCTTATATAGTCCTTTATATATAATATTACTAATAAATAATAAAACTATACATATACTATATACTTAGTGTAGCCCCTTACCTTTACTAAACCTCTTATATTAGAAAAAAATAGCTAAATAAAAGTACCTAGCTATAGCTAAAGATATAATACTAGTAACCTACTATTATAGAAGGCTTTACTATAAAAGTAGGTAAGCAAACTATATACCTATCTCCTTAAATTAAAACTAGAATTAACGCAATAATTATAAGCCACTATAAAGGCCTTCCTAAGCTAATAACTTATAGCTACTATAGCACTAAATAAGCTAAGCCTAACTTAATATACTATATAAAGTATATAATAAAAGTTATATACTAAAATATATAAAAGAAAACCTACCTTATATATCTAGCGCTAGAAACCTAACCTAAAGCTAATATAATAGTAATATAGGAGCTAAGAACTATAAATAGTAAACTACCTAACCCTAGCCTTAGCTACTTTTAACTTACTACTTAAAGTAGCTAAACTATAATTTATATAAACTATTAGTATAGAGCTAAGGCATAATTAATATATATAGGTAAGAATTAGTGCTTAATAATACTAATAGGATACTATATTTACTTAATATACTTCCTTACCTATAAACCTAACTAAATATTACCCCTTTTTAACTTTATAGTAGCCCTACCTTTAAACTATAGTATCTTTATTAGTAACTTTAATTAATACTACTTACTTTAGAACTATTATAGCTAAACCTTAATAAGAAGCAACACACTTCTTATAATAGTAATATAGTAATAGCTTAAACTTATAATACTATAAAGTAAAGTAACCTAAAGAATATAGGGTAAAAGAGATAGCACTATTAACTATATATAAGCTACCTATAATATAGAAGTTAAATTTCTAGGAGGATTAAATATTATTAAATCTAACTATATACTATAGTTAATCTATATTAGTGCTAGCTTAAGGCTAGGTAGTAACTATTCTCTTTATTTTAAGTAGCTATATATAGAAGATAATCTTATTATAGCTAAGGCAGTAATATAGTTTTACTATAACCTTACTAAACCTTTACTTTATATACTAATAGAAGTTAATAATTATATAAAATAGATAATAGCTAAGCTCTAAGCTATTATAAATCTAGCAGTCCTAAGGGAACCCTAGGGCAGCCCTAAGCTAAATCTATAGTAGAACTACTATACTAAAGAAGCTACTTAAAATATAAAGAGAGTGTTAAGGTAGTAGCAAACTTCCTATATTAAGAAGAACTAATAGCTTACTACTAATATAGCCTAAATATAAAGCTAAGTTATTAGTAATAAATAGCATAGTACTTAGCGCTTTACTATTAAGGCAGTAACTATATACTAAGGAAGCCTATAAAAACTTAAGCGCTAGGTATAGCTTTATAGTAAGCTACTATTAGAATAATAATAAATTCTAACCCTTATTTAAGGTAAGGGAATAAATGCTATAATTACTAAATTATACTAAAAGAAAGTAATTATATTAGCTAACTATTTCTTCCCTTCCTTCTAAGCCTAGCTAAATAATATACTAAAAAACCTTAATAACTACCTTAATACTATAATATTCCTAATAAAGAACTACTTTAATACTAATAAAATCTATAGTATTATTAAAAGCTTAGTAAGTTAGAAGGTACTTAAATTTAATAAACTTCTAGCTAGCTACCTTAAAGTATATAATAAGCCCTTAGCTAAAACCCTTATATACTTATTAAATATATACTACTATATTAGCTATTACCTAACTTTATTCTAAAAGGTAAAGGTAGTTATTCTTTATAAACTAGATAAAACCCTAGTAAAATAATAAAGAGTAGAAGCCTAGTGCTCTATCTTACTTCTTAGTATTATTAAAAAGGTATTAAAAGTAATAGTAATAAGCTAGCTTACCCTTATAACTAAGTTAAGTAAGGTATTACCTAACTTATAAATAAGTAATAAAGTAGATAGATTAATAGAAGTTATACTAAGCATCTTAATAGAATTAGTATAAGTAGTGTAGCACTATAGTAGTATTATATTACTACTTTAGTTAAATATATTAATAGCCTTTAACACTATTTATTATAAGTAGTTATCTTATACCCTTATTACTACTAGTATCTCTATATAGATTATAGCATAAACCCACTCCTTTACTACTAAATATATAGCTAGCCTCTTTTTTAATAATAAATCTATAAGCCCCTTACCTATAACTATAAAGGTACTATAAGGATTACTTATCTCTTCTATTCTTTTCCTACTCTATATTACTTTATTATATACTAAGCTTTAGGCAGCCTAATCTATACTTATTATAGGATTTTCTAATAATATAAATATATTAGTATATAAATAAATAGTAAAGAAGACATAGGACTACCTTAAAGCTATATAGTTAATTTACTAAAAGTAGTCTAAGGAATTAAGCCTTAAGTTTAACCTAGAAAAAAGTAAACTTATATACTTTACTAAATAGTGCGCTACTATTATAATACTAGTCTAACTTAGTACTAATATAGTATAACTAATCTAATCCACTTACTTCCTTAGGGTATAGGTTTATTATAAACTTTATTAAAAGATATACTAAAGCTAAGTTAAGTTAAAACTATTATAGTAGTAGCTTACTCTTATATTACTAGTAGCTTTAACTTAGGGATACTTACTATATAATATATAGCTTCTATATATATAGGTTATTTAAAGTAAAATTATATATAATATAGAATTATACTATATCTTTATTAATATTAGTAGTAAAGTATAGGGTATAGCTAAGGTATTTATTTTTAAATAAACTAAGTACTTAAGAATAGTAACTAGTGCCTTTAAGGCTATGCTATATACCCTAGTTAAAACTAAGGTAGCTATAGCTTTAATTAACCTTTACCTTAACTACTATTTACTATACTTTTATTAATAAATAAAGGCTAATAAAATAGCTAAGTAAATATACAGTATATATACTATAATAGTAGCTTAACTTTAATGTAAACTAGTATACTAAGGATAAGGCTACTTACTATAGTAAAATAACTACTTAAACTATATACTATTCCTAAACTAGCTTTATAACTACTTACTAAAACTATTCCTAACTAAAGCACTTACTTTAAAATAAAAAAACTACTAATACTAAAACAAAACTACTATATAAATACACTAAACTTATATTAACTATATAGTAGTAAAGCTTAACCCTAACTTTACCTTTACTACTAAAGTTATCTACCTTTACTTAAGCCTTACTAAGTATAAATCTATAGCGCTTATATAAATATATATAAAATAAATTAAACTTAATACCTTTCTATTTAGCTAATATATTCCTAAAGTAAAATTACTAATATATAGCTACTAGGCTAATAATAAGGATTACTACTATATTTTACTATTTTATAAAAATTTTAATTATCTTTACCTTATTAATATAAGTATATACTTAGTATAAAACTAGTGTAAAGTTAAAGAGGCTTTAAAGAATAATAAGCTAGTAACTATACTTATTAAGTAGCTTATATTAATAAGGCATATCCCTTAGTTTTAGCTTATAAAAAGCTTATAAAATTAATAAACTAAGGATATTAAGGACTTAATACTATATAGTACCTAGCGTAGTATAGGCATAGAGGCAGTAGAAAGCTATATAGATATTATAGCTAATATAAATTATTAGAATATATAATTTATTTTTAAAGAAAAATAAATATAATAGTTAAGAAAATAAAAAATAGGTATAGTATACTTACACTAGCCCTAAGCCTATACCCCTTTAGCCCCTAGCTTCTCCCTTTCCTTCTCTACCCCCCCCCTTTCTCCTTTACCTTCTCCTTTCCCTTTACTACCTTTTTTATATAGCCTTATATAATAATTATAATAAGCCTATTCTATAGAATATTATTTAGTTTCTTTAGCATATTAGTAATATAGTAAGTCTATAGTAATAGCTTACCTTTAATTAAGGTTAAGGCTAAGGCTACTATAATACTACTGCTAACCTATATTACTATATTAATAAATAAGCCTACCTACTTTATAAGTTAAACTACCTTTTTTTAAGTAGTATTATACTTTATAGCTTAGCTATATATTAGTATTATATTAATATTATAGTAAAACTATATCTTAGCTGCCTTATATTTATATTAATAAACTCTCTAAAGGTATAAAGGTTCTATATATTTATAACTTATTTAATAGCCTTCTAATATAATATAATATTTAAATTTAGCTATAAAACTAATTAGCTACTACCTAGCTACTAATATAAATAATAAATATAATACTTACACTTAAATAAGTCTTTTTTACTTTTATATACTTAAAGTATATACTACTAATACCTACTTAAATTAATAATAAAAGTAGTATAGGTTAAAAGGGAATACTAACCTTTAGTACTATAGCACTATTTTTTAATATTTTTAGCTTATATTAAGTAAGCTTTATAGGGCTAGGCCTATAATTAGCCTAGCTATATAAAGGTTAGTAGTAATAGTATATTAGAAAGGGATTAGTACTTACCTTAAGTATAATAATTAATTTTATTATAAAAATAGGTAGTATCTTTAATAACACTATAGTTAATTTAGAGCAGTAATAGAGCAGCACTACTATAAAAAGAGAAATAAAGGTATACTTATAATAAAAGTAATAAATAAAGAAAGAAGAAAGAAAAAAAAAGCCTAAAAATAAGGAAAAAAAAGTAAATATAGTGTTTCTTTCCCTTTTTATTATATAACTAATAGATAGCTAATAGTTAATTTAATAATAGCTAGCTACTAACTAATATAGCTAATACTATAAAGGTATAAAAGCTAAAGAAAGGTTTTAAGTAAGGAGGTAGTAACCTAAGAGAATTAGCTAAGAACTAGTATAGAAGATAGGCTAAGCGCTTAAGGCAACTTACTATAACTTATAGACTACCTTTATAAGTAATCTATATTATTACTATACCTCTACTAACCTAGTCTAATTTCTATTTTACACTATATACTCTTCTATAATGCTAGTTAAGTTTAGCCAGTAGCGCACTACTTTTTATAATTAAAACTAGCGTAAAGCTACTATAGCTCCGCTATAGAATATAGAAAAAGGTTATATATAGGTTTTCCTCCCTATGCTAGGGTTTTTTCTATATAGTTTAAGTAGCAGTGGTACTAGTATTAAGCTCACAAGCCTAACTAAAGTAATAATAATAATAATAATATATATATATTATATACCTAGTATAGTCCCTAGCCTTTACTAAACCTTTTATACTAAAGAAAGATAGTTAAATAAAAATATTTAGCTATAGCTAAAGAAGAGATATAAGTAACTTATTATTATAAAAGGCTTTATTATAAAAGTAAGTTAATAAACTATATACCTACCTTTCTAATACTAAATTAAAATTAATATAGTACTTATAAGTAACTATAAAAGCCTTTTTAAGTTAATAACCTATAGCTATTATAGTATTAAATAAGCTAAGCCTAATTTAATATACTATATAAAGTATATAATAAAGGTTATATACTAAAATATATAAAAGAAAACCTACCTTATATATTTAGCACTAAAGTTCTAACCTAAAGCTAATATAATAGTAATATAGAAGCTAGAAACTATAAATAATAAACTACCTAATTCTAGCCTTAGCTACTTTTAACTTATTACTTAAAGTAGCTATACTATAATTTATATAAACTATTAGTATAAGCCTAAGGTATAGTTAATATATATAAATAAGGATTAGTACTTAATAATATTAATAAAATACTATATTTACTTAATATATTCCCTAACTTATAAACTTAATTAAATATTACCCTTTATTAACTTTATAGTAGCTTTACCTTTAAACTATAATGTTTTTATAAAAGACTTTAATTAATATTATTTACTTTAAAACTATTATAGCTAAACCTTAATAAAAAGTAATATACTCCTTATATTAATAATATAATAATAGCTTAGACTTATAATACTATAGGGTAAAGTAACTTAAAGAATATAAAGTAAAAGGAATAGCACTATTAACTATACTTAGGTTACTTATAATATAGAAGCTAAATTTATAAAGAGACTAAACCTTACTAAATCTAACTATATTCTATAGCTTATTTATATTAGCACTAGCCTAAGGCTATATAGTAACTATTTACTTTATTTTAAATAGTTATATATAGAAAATAACCTTATAATAGCTAAAGTAGTAATATAGTTTTACTATAATTTTACTAAACCCTTATTTTAAATACCTATAGAAATTAATAGCTATATAAAATAAATAATAACTAAGCTTTAATTTATTATAAACTTAGTAGTTTTAAGGGAACCTTAAGGTAGTTTTAAGCTAAACTTATAGTAAAATTACTATACTAAAGAAGCTACTTAAAATACTAAAAGAGTATTATAATAATAATAAATATTTTATACTAAAGAAAACTAATAACTTACTATTAATATAGCCTAAATATAGTATTAAATTATTAGTAATAAAAGGTATAGTGCCTAGTGCTTTATTATTAAAGTAGTTACTATTTATAGAGAAAGCCTATAGAAACTTGAATACTAGGTATAGCTTTATAATAAATTATTATTAAAATAATAATAAATCTTTATTTTCATTTAAAGTAAGAGTATAAATACTATAACTACTAAGTTATATTAAAAAAAAGTAGCTATATTAGCTAACTATTTCTTTCCTTCCTCCTAAGCCTAACTTAATAATATACTAAAGAATCTTAATAACTACCTTAATACTATAATATTTTTATTAAAAGATTATTTTAATATTAATAAAATCTATAGTATTATTAAAAGCTTAGCTAGCTAAAAAGCATTAAAATTAAATAAACTTTTAGCTAGTTACTTTAAAGTATATAGTAAGCTACTAGCTAAAACCCTTACCTACTTATTTAATATATATTACTATATTAGCTACTACTTAGCTTTATTTTAGTAAGTAAAAGTTATTATTCTTTATAAGCTAGGTAAGACCTTAATAAAATAATAAAAAGTAAAGGCTTAGTGCTTTATTTTACTTTTTAGTATTATTAAGAAAATAATAAAGATAGTAGTAGTAAGTTAGCTTACTCTTATAACTAAATTAAGTAGTATACTACCTAACCTATAAATAGGTAATAAAGTAAATAAATTAATAGAAGTTATACTAAGTATTTTAATAAAATTAGTATATATAGTATAGCACTATAGTAGTATTATATTACTACTTTAACTAAATATATTAGTAGCCTTTAATACTATTTACTATAAAAAACTAACTTATACTTTTATAGCTAATAAGATCTTTATATAAATAGTAATATAAACCTACTTCTTTATTACTAAATATATTACTAATCTTTATTTTAATAGTAAATCTATAAGCCCTTTATTTATAACTATAAGTATACTATAAGGGTTTTTAATCTCTTTTATTCTTTTCCTACTCTATATTATCTCTTTATATATTAAGCTTTAAGTAGTATATTTTATACTTATTATAGGCTTCTTTAATAATATAAATATATTTATATATAGGTATATAGTAAAGGAGATATAAGTTTACCTTAAAGCTACTTAAGTAATTTACTAAAAATAGTTTTAGAAATTAGGTCTTAAGTTTAATTTAAGAAAGAGTAAACTTATATACTTTATTAAGTAATATACTATAATTATATTATTAGTTTAACTTAGTACTAATATAATATAACTAGTTTAATTTACTTACTTTTTTAAAGTATAGGTTTATTATAAGCTTTACTAGAAAGTATACTAGAGTTAGGTTAAGTTAAAACTAGTGTAGTAGTAGCTTATATTTATATTATTAGTAGCTTTAACCTAGGGATATTTATTATATAATATATAACTTTTATATATATAGGTTATTTAAAGTATAATTATATATAGTATAAAATTACACTATACCTTTACTAAAGTTAGTAATAAAATAAGGGGTATAGCTAAGGTATTTATTTCTAAATAAACTAAGTGCTTAAGAATAGTAATTAGTATATTTAAGGCTATACTATATACCTTAATTAAAACTAAAGTAGCTATAGCGTTAATTAACCTCTACCTTAACTACTATTTACTTTGCTTTTACTAATAAATAAAAGCTAATAAAATAGCTAAGTATATTTATAGTGCTTATACTATAATAATAGCTTAACTTAAATATAAACTAATATGCTAAGAGTATAGCTACCTACTATACTTAAATAATTACCTAAATTATATATTATTTCTAAACTAACCCTATAATTACTTACTAAAGCTCTCTTTAATTAAAATACTTACCTTAAAATAAAAAAACTATTAGTACTAAAAGTAGGCTATTATATAGGTATACTAAACTAATATTAACTATATAGTAATAAAGCTTAACCTTAGCTTTACTTTTATTACTAAAGTAGTTTGCCTTTACTTAAGCCTAACTAAGTATAAATCTATAGTATTTATATAAATATATATAAAATAAATTAAACTTAATACCTTTTTCTTTAGTTAATATATTCTTAAGGTAGAATTACTAATATATAGCTATTAGGCTAATAATAAAGATTATTACTATATTTTATTATTTTATAAACATTTTAATTATCTTTACTTTATTAATATAGGTATATACTTAGTATAAAACTAGTATAAAGCTAAGGAAACTTTAAAGAATAATAAGCTAGTAACTATACTTACTAAGTAGCTTATATTAATAAAGTATATCCCTTAGTTTTAGCTTATAAAAAGCTTATAAAATTAATAGGCTAAGGATATTAAGAACTTAATACTATATAGTACCTAATATAGTATAGGTATAGAGGTAGTAAAAAGCTATATAAATATAATAACTAGTATAGATTATTAGAATATATAATTTATTTTTAAAGAAAAATAAATATAATAATTAAGAAAATAGAAAATAGGTATAGTATACTTATACTAGCCCTAGGCCTATACCTCTTTAGCCCTTAGCTTTCTTTTTTTCTTTTTTATCCCCCCTTTTTTTTTCTTTATCTCTTTTTCTCTCTTTATTACCTTCTTTATATAGCTTTATATAGTAACTATAGTAAGCCTATTCTATAGAATATTATTTAGTTTCTTTAGTATATTAGTAATATAGTAGGTTTATAGTAGTAGCTTACTCTTAACTAAGGTTAAAGCTAAGGCTACTATAATACTACTACTAATCTATATTACTATATTAGTAAATAAGCCTACTTACTTTATAAGTTAAACTACCTTTTTTTAAGTAATATTATATTTTATAGCCTAGCTATATATTAATATTATATTAATATTATAATAAAACTATACCTTAGCTACTTTATACTTATATTAATAAACTCTTTAAAAGTATAGAGGTTTTATATATTTATAACTTATTTAATAGCCTTTTAGTATAATATAATATTTAGATTTAGCTATAGAACTAATTAGCTACTACTTAGCTACTAATGCAAATAATAAACATAATACTTATACCTAAATAAGTCTTTTTTACTTTTATATACTTAAAGTATATACTATTAGTACTTACTTAAATTAGTAATAAAAGTAGTATAGGTTAAAAGGGGATACTAACCTTTAGTGCTATAGCACTATTTTTTAATATTTTTAGCTTATATTAGGCAAGCTTTATAAGGCTAGGCCTATAATTAGCCTAGCTATATAAGGGTTAGTAGTAATAGTATATTAGGAAGGGACTAATACTTACTCTAAGTATAATAATTAATTTTATTATAAAAGTAAGCAGTATCTTTAATAATACTATAGTTAGTTTAAAGTAGTAATAAAGCAGTATTACTATAAAAAGAGAAATAAGGGTATACTTATAATAAAAGTAATAAATAAAAAAAAAAAAAAGAAAAGAAAAGCTTAAAAATAAAGAGAAAAGAGTAAATATAATATTTCTTTCTCTTTTTATTATATAACTAATAATTAGCTAATAGTTAATTTAATAATAGTTAGCTACTAGCTAGTATAGCTAATGCTATAAAGATATAAAAGCTAAAGAAAGGTTTTAAGTAAAAAGGTAGTAACTTAAGGGAATTAGCTAAGAACTAATATAAAAGATAGGCTAAGCCCTTAAGGTAACTTACTATAACTTATAAACTACCCCTATAGGTAATATACATTATTACTATACCTTTACTAACCTAGTCTAATTCCTATTTTATACTATATACTCTCCTATAATACTAGTTAAGTTTAGCTAGTAGTGCACTACTTTTTATAATTAAAACTAGTATAGAGCTACTATAGCTCCGCTATAAAATATAGAAAAAGGTTATATATAGGTTTTCCTCCCTATACTAGAGTTTTTCCTATATAGTTTAAGTAGCAGTGGTACTAGTATTGGGCTTACAAGCCTAACTAGAGTAATAATAATAATAATAATAATATATAAGTAATACACCCTTATATATAAAGATTCTTAATTAATAAGTTATTAATAAGCCTAATTTCATTGAAGAGAGCTTATTATAATAATTTTCTACTAAAAGTACTACTTATTAATAAAATATTTATAATCTTAGCTATATACTTTATAGTATAAG
The DNA here is from genome assembly GCA_018360225.1 of Claviceps pusilla. Lineage (NCBI taxonomy): Eukaryota > Fungi > Ascomycota > Sordariomycetes > Hypocreales > Clavicipitaceae > Claviceps > Claviceps pusilla. Next base: position 16,783 of record SRPW01000009.1, on the reverse strand, counting down.
GCTAAAGGATATTAGGAAGCTTAGTACTAATTATTAACGCTTAAGCTATATTTATAAGGGTTCTCCTAGCCCTTTTAATAAGGCTTTAATAGGTAGGAATATAAGGAGCCTTAGTATAATAAATAATGCCTTTCTTATAATAATAGTTTATAAACTTTTTACCTAGGAATTCTATAGTATTATTAATATAAAAGCACTTTATAGTAAATCTACTACTTATATTTTTTATAGTAGTTTACTATACCTCTATAGCTTTTTATAAATTCTTATAACTTATAGTTAAAATAACTTAGTAAGAATAAGTAAAAGTATTAATAATATATAGAGTATAGTTCTTACTGCTAAATCCCTCTAGTTTATATATAATATAATCTTAAAAAACATACCTAAAAAAAGCATTAATATTAAGTTATAGCTTATAATAAATAATTTAGTTAGCTTTTATAAAATAGTAAGCTTTATAATAAAAATTACTTATAAATATTAAATTAATTAATATACTTACTTCTTTATATATATAAACTATTTAATCCTTTCTAATATACCTAAGTCTTTTATATAAAAGGCTATATTCTATATTTTTTATAATAGCTTTAGCAAGTAATGCTATAAAATTAAAGTAAGGCTCTTTAGTATAAAGCTTTAGCACTATAATATTAGAAGCTTAGTAAAAAGAAGCTATAAGTTATAATAAGGACTTTATAATTAGTTAGTTTATAAACCTATTTATAATAATACTAGCTTAATAAAGAAGACGTAGGGAAATTATATCAACTTCTACTTTAGAGGCTAGTTAGGCATTTAATAGCTTAAAATATCCTTTCTTAATAAATAACTTAATTATTCTAATTCCTTTAATAGTAAGGGGCTAACTATTATTAGTAGTTATTAGTCTAACTTCTATATTAGTATTTAAGTATATAAACTACTTTATTAAATTAAAGGTATAATTACTATATTCTATATTTAGGATATAGTTATGCCTTATAAGCTTACTATAATTAGTAGCAGTAGTGTAATTTTTATTAATACCTATAGTTATACTACTAAATATACTTCTTACTTATATAATATTAAAAAAAGCAATGCTTTTTAATATAAATATCTTTATAAAGCTTCCTTTTTAGGTAAACTTTACCCATATAGGTTAAAGTTTAGAATAAAGCCTTTAGTATATATCTTTTATATATAAAGGGTATTTAGCTAAAACTATATAGCTATATTTAAAAGTTATTAATTCTATTGCCTTTTTCTTTTCTTATTTTCCTTATAAAAACCTTTTTATAAAGAAACTAGCTTTTTAATCCTTAGCTAGTTTATTTAATTTATATATAAGATATTTTTATATTTTCTTTTTCTTAAGACCTTTAGAACTATAACCTTAAATCTTTTATATATTATAAATATTAAGTATAATACGCTTTACTGCTTAAAGTATTTAAGTAACCTATATAATATTAAGTAAAGTTATAATATTATTAATCCTTTACTATAGATTTTAATAATAGTTAAGCTAAGCCCTTATTAATAAGAACTTTAACCTTTTTAATTAAAAAAAGCTATTAAGTAGCTTAATAATAGTAATATTAGCTTAAAAGCTATAATTATTATAAATAAGCTATATAAGGTCTATTATATAACCTCTATAGTTCTATCCTACTTTAAGGATATTTTTTTATATATATATAAATAGTATTTACTATACTAAATATATTAATAAAGTATATTTTTTATTAGTTTTTTAAAACTATAGAATTATACCTTTAAAGTAGTTAATAAGGCTAAGAATATAAATATATATCTTTATAGAGATTTCCTATTCTTTAAAATTTTTAAAACCCTTTAAAGGTATAATTTATATAGATTTTAGTATTAAATTCTTTATATAAAAAGAGTTATCTATATTATAACTTTAGTTAGCCTAATATAGCTATATAAGTGTATTTTAATTACTTATTATAGTAAGAATAATGTATTATAAAAACCTTTTATTAATAACCTTATAACTTAGTATTTAATACTAAAGGATTATTAATTTAATTAAATAGTTTATTAGTATATATAATATATTATTTTAGTTAAATTACTATATAGCTTATACTTATATAGAGATTATAAAGTTAAAGATTAGTAGGTTTATAATAGATATCTCCTATACCTTAATAATAAAGGGAGAAAAAATTATAGAATTTTACTTAATTATACCTTAGCTTAGTTAGTAGGTATTACTTTACTTTAATTTACTATACTTAATAATTTATAATTACCTTTTTAGTTAGACTAATAACTAGGTAGTTTTAAACTTTAGAATATTAAAACCTAGCTAGTAGTAAAGGTAGTTATAGTAAGGGCCTTTTTTTTAAAAGACTTTATAAAAAATTCTTATAATATTAAGGGTTATAGTGTTTTACACTATAATAATAAGGACTAATTCTACACGCTTAAACGCTAAAGTTATATATTTAAATCCTTACTTATATATATTTTTTATAATAAAAAAGAATTAGTAAAGGGCTAAATAAATAAAAATAACTAATTAAAGGAAAAAAAAGGCCTTAATTATAAGGTTTAGATTAAATATAGATACTAATACCACTAATTCTATTATATATTTAAAAAATATATATACTAAATATAGTAAAATATAATATAGGTTTAAAATAAAGATAATAATAAAACATTAAAAAATCTAGGATATATAGGGCTTATAACCTATTATATCTAAAAGGAGCTAATATATATTAATAATCTATCTAAGAATGCTCACACTACATAAAATATATAGTATGGGCATATCTGGCCAGATGCCTGATATATGAGGCTAGACTAGGGCATCGTGGTCCGCGGGGTCCGAAGAGCTTAGGCTAAGAGGAACCTAGGGATCCCGCGATGCGTAACAAAACTAAACACACACACGCACACGAACAGCAACACTTGACATTATATGAGCCATGTGATGCACAGCCAGGCTTAAACAAACGCAAAGTTTATTACACAGAGAAGACCATGTGTCGTGACAAGGATTGCTCTATCAAACTCAACTACCAAAGTACGTCATTATTCTTCCGGGCCGGTGTGTAACTTGCAGGCCGGTTAACGTGCTGCCCTACTCTCGGATCTCTGAATAAGCTCTTACTCGCTACTTGTTGCACCTAGACAAGAACATGATGAAAGACCAGACTTTACAACCGTCCATTCCACTGTCATCCCTCCTGTTTCATACTCTTAACTTCGGTTAGATGGTCGAGAGTAGTCTCGGGCATATAGTGTTGCCCTGTGGTGGCGGTGTTGCGCCCCTGCCACTGCATGTATGGCACGGAACACTGTGGATTGTAACCGTCAAAGCGCGACCAAAGGGAAGGATCAATAAAGTTGTCAAAGTCGAAAACCTCTAATGAACCGGGCGTAGTCGAAATGAGGTGTCTAGACAGGTGTCCTAGGGAATGCTCGCCTGGTTGATTCTGAACTGAGACGCCAAAATAGGTCGAGTTAGGCACTGCATATGGTTCATAGCCATCATACATATTGCCAGTCTGTGGAAGGAGCGTTCCACAATCGTGTTGTGCTCGAAACCACCAGTCAGAGCCACTGTTGCAACATTGATCGCCCAACAGAGCATCTCCACTGGGGGGAACAAATGCTCGCTTCGGCCGTGGCAATGTATCGATACTCCTTTGCCCGGATCGTCGGACAGACCTGCGTTCTGCTGAAGCCGATCTCTTAGACTCCGAAGAGCCTCTGGAGTTCTTGCCTTGAGTTGGGGTGTATCTGTAAGTTGGAAACGCCTCGAGATGCTTCTCATGGTCAATTTTCGCCAATGCTCTGAATTTGGACTTGATTTCATCGCGCTCGAGCTTGCTCCAAGATGTCCCAACAGTTTGAGACGCAGACTGCTGTTGATCTTTCCTAATTACCCTTCGGGCCACTTGCTGATATGCTTTCCTATACAGCATATAGGAGTTCAGTGGCCTTGAGACCTTTCCCTCCTCGATTGACTTCTGTCTTCGTTCCTCTATGGATCGACAGGCATAAGCTACTGGATCAATAAAGTCATCCGGGTACTGTTTTGCCGATTCGGACAAAGCTTTATCTAAGTGGAAGCTCTCGTCATTGGAATCTTGAATAGGTGTAAAGCTGCGAGACTTGGAAAGGAGCCCATCTTCGGGACAGTCATTGTTGGCATCGCAAGAGAGCGTATCCACATCGATGTCAGTGACAGGCAACTCTGGTGTTATTCTCGGACTGTGGTAGTTGCTTTGATCCTAAAAAGACAATTAGCAAATAGCAAAGACACGTTCTCATGATGTTACTGACCATTTCCGAGAGCGTGTCTGACTGTGTTGGAGCTGGATCTCCAAACGTGAAATTCAGAGACTAGACCTACCGTTAATAAAACATGTAAAGCAATCACAACCGACAGGAAACTCACAGAATGAATATGACGTAGAAAGTCCTGGCTCTGAGGCTCGGCAGCTCCTGCTGCCACAGTCCTCGGCATAACCATCATGGTCTAGAAGTACCAGACTGACGAGAACTTGTCGCTTGAGATAGCTGGAGGGTTTTAGTAATGATTCCATAACTAATGACTCCGGCTCCATCTCGCGTGTGAGAACAAACTTACAACGAAGGGAGGAGTTTCTGTCGTCGTCAAGCTCTGCACTCATTCACCAGGTCACTTAACCAATTTGAAAGAATGATCACGCGTATTGACAGGCAGTTCTCGACCTCTCAGTAGATCATACTGTTGCAAGTTAAATGAAGTCGAGTCCAAGTTCGCGAAATGTCGGGGGTGTTAGGTATTTGTTCTTTTGATTCCCTTCTAACATATGCTATTTAGATATATTATCTGACGACTACATTCACCACCTCAACTTGATGCCCATGCACAACAGATGGCAGGCAAAGACACAACAATGCCGCATGCGGCCTCAAATAGCACTTCGCGGTTGGTTGTGCAACATGGGTAGATCACCAACAGACCTGTGTGCCATTACGACTGCCAACAGTTGATCCTCACCAACCACTCCTCGTTTTGGACGAGCCGTTGGACCCGAAAAGATGTCAAAGCGTCTTGTCTCATTCCCAAAACGTGTGGTTGAGACATCAAACGTCAACAGACTCCAATAGCATAGCCCTGTGGTCGCATGGTGGGCAAAGCACTTGAAACGCATGACCCTATTTTCCTTCATGCCGTTTATCGTCTTTGACAATGTGAGATTGGAATGTTCAATGGCTATAGCATCAAGTGTATCATTCTCAGCAAATCTAACATCAAAATCGACCTTCATTTGCTGGCTGAGAACGCTCGGCTGGTCTCGGGTGCGGCGTGACAGCAGTAGTATAGCGCAATAACGCTTGCTAATACTATTGTGAAAAGACGTTGACGTCGAGTACATCAAATGTTACAAGTTTTCATCCGTTCTTCTATGGAATGTTTCACGGGACAGTGTGAAAGCTTAGCAGGAAAACATGGATCTTCAAAGCATACGAAGTATTCAATCCGAACAAAGCCAACCAAGTTTCAACTTGGTCATGTTTCTTACACTCACTGCCGGTATTGCAATGTGCAAGAAAGGTAAAGAAAGAAAAGCCTCGATGTTCATGACACCAAGTGCTCCTACTTCAAGATCTTTGAGAATGGCTCCTGACTGTTCTAGGGTTCAAGGTTTCAGCCCTTTCAACCACGATAAACATCGGGCCGATGAATTCCCCTCGTGCCTGTGACTAGGAAAGGATTTTAACGCTCGGCCTGTAGTATTAGTGTTGATGCGCATATCCTGAGAGCTCAAGTCATGAGCTTCGGCCATCATGTCCAGCTGTAAACGATTCACCTCACCGTGCTCCTGGCTGAGTGAAACACATTGAACGGAAGCTCGGTACATCGACGCAATTGGGAGGCCGTGCATCTTTGTAATGTCATGAATGCCAGTGAATCGAGCTTTCACGACTGCTCAGTTGCTGTCTGCATCTGATTAACGTGACCTACTTACGGAACAGGATTCGAGCGAGAATGAACCAGCGGTCAAATGGTTTGCTCTGGAAGAATATGTGCTGTCATTGTAATGTTGTTTCTAGTGTTCTGGTAGCGCGAGATGTGAACTTTTGTGGCATTGTCTGAAGTCCACGAGGTCTCGCCGTTGCATGAATCTCAAGGGGACAGATTGTGTTTCTTGCTTTGCAAAACACTTGCTGTGACATTGGAAGGCCTCACCTTAAACTCAATGACAGTCTTGGGTGTCCGGCTCTGATGATCTTTCTGCCCTCGGCAATACTGGCAAATGAAGTGAAACTCGGGCTGCTCGACCTCTTTCATACTAATGCCTACACACTTACTATGTTGCCATATATTGCAACTTTCACAAGCAACGCTGTGAGTGCCATCGTCTGTCTGACCATGGAGACCGCATGTACAATCGAAGACCCAATACTCCTCCACCTTTTGATCGATGTCTTTCAGCGCTATTCTTTTTCTTTCAATTTCTGCTTGGATCTGCCGCTCAGAAAAACGCGTTGCTTCAGGTGCACCCCTGCTGCCTCCAGACAATTGCGCCAAGTTTTCTATATTTTGTCTTTTCTGACGCCGATGGCGAGGAAATACCCGAAACTCACGCTATTGCTTGAGTATCATCTGTGCAAGATTTTCGCGCATTTCGGCTCGTTCAGCCTCATGTTTCTGTCGGCATTGTTCCCGTTCCCCTTCCTCTTGTTTTTGCTTTTCTGCCCTGTCTGCTATTCGACCCGATCTCTTTGCGTTGGCGAGCTTTGATGAATTCAGTAGCTCAAGCTCGCGCTGCATTTGTTTTCGCCTCGTCAACTCCTCTTGTTTCTTGAGGATAGATAGTGAATATTTCTTTATCCTTTTCCTCAATTCTTTCTCGTTCGCGTCGTGAGACTGTGATAAGGTCACAAAAAAAAGCCACACTTCTTCCAATGCAACTGCTATACATTCCCATGTACCACCACCAAGACCATTGTCGACTTTGAGAGAACCAGATTTTTCTGGAATTAAAAATTCTTCAGTGCCTTCGCCAGATGAGATAGCGCGATGTCGTCAACTAGCTCGGTATCCTCTTTGGCGATGTTTCGTCAAGTTTGGTCTGGAATTCTTCGTGGGGGTGAGGGACTTCAAGCGATAGACTCTGTTGTCATCCAGTACGAAGTAAACGCGGTCCTAGCTGCCCCAGCCGTACGGCTCGATACGCTGGTAGCCATATTAGGAACCTGGCTTCACGTCTGTCTATATACGAATGGCAGATTCAGTTACCCAGTACGACTATTCGATGTCCTTTTGCTACGACATTCTATCTCGTATTCGTTCAGGATTAATCATGCCCCATTGAGTCAGTGTCTGAAGGACTTGAACTATTCATCATAATCAATAAGTCGAAACCTTGTATAGCAGAAGGGTGATAAGTGGATATCGTACCTTCTGAAAGACATTCAGGGAGGCAGAGGTCAGAGGGTTACTCTCGTCGCCAAAAGGATTGAGATTCGGAGCTTTTGCGAGAAATTGTTTTCAAAGCTGGTCATCAAGTGCATCAAACCTTACTGTGACGTTAGCAGGATGTCGTAAGAGATGGCTGCCTGTAAACAGCGCTGAGAGTTCTCACGTCAGGCCGAGGCGGAACGACGCAAGCTTAATTAGGGAAAAGACCGTCATAAAGCACTTTTAATTGACTTTTCAAACACTCGATTTCGAGTTCCTGAAAAGTCGAGTCGATGAACATTAGTGGATTCAATGGTGTAATATTCAGTGCTTTTCATCATTGGCGTTCTTACCTTAACGTCGATGGATGCATCAATTTGGACAGCTTTGCTGAAAATTTAAATCCACTGGCACAAATTGGCAAATTGCCACATGGTGCGTATGCGACCGAGCACTGTCGACGTGTCATTGCTGACGTCTGTGTCTGTAAAGTCGATTCATCTCAATGGTGTTGGCTGCAGAAGAGAAAAAGACAGTGCCAGCGTCCGCGCTACCGTGTTTTGCTAGGCGTGCGACTCCCCAACATATAGCGAGTCGTAACTACCTAGGCGCGCCACGCCTGCTCCTGGTGACAGCCCGTGACAGATCTGTGACAGTTTTAAGCAACTAAAAGTATTATAAGGTATTATAAGATAGCGTATTATAATTATAAAACATAAAATTGTCACGAAATTTGGCGGAGGCTGTCACCAGGAGATAGGTCCGCGCAGCCAGGTACCTATAAATACGTTGTATATCCCTTTGGTGTCCGCAAGGCTACATTCGCGTACCGATCCAGTTAGTCCACCAATGAAGGGTACTTACCACACTATAGTAATTTATAGTATAATAAAAGTCCTAATAATGCTTTAAGTTATGAAGAGATATATTATACTATATAAAAGGAAACATATTTTATACATTACTTAATATTACTTTAGTTTCACTAGTAAGCTATTAAAAAAAAAGTAGAAAATACTTATACTAAAGGGTATTTTATTTAAATATTAAAGGAACTTCAAAAGCAAATATACAAAGGTAAGAGTGAGAGTTTTACTGTTGTATCTAAATCTCCTAATAAAGAATTAAGTTTACTTATATATAAACTAACTTATATTTATAACTTAACTATAAAAGAATACTCAAGTATGAATTATAGGCCTGGTTACTAATATGAACGTAAGAACTAGAAAATATATAAAAATAAATAGTAATTTAAAAATTTAAGAAATTAAGCTATTTATCTTATATTTTATTACATTTTATAAGTATTATTTAAGTATTTTAAACTAATAAACTACATTTATTTCTATATATATAAACATTTATATAGCCAGGACCCACTAAAAGGAGGGAGTCGTATGTCTAGTAGGACGTAGTTGTATTTATAACACTACTTTTTAGAATTATAAGCTATCTTATAAGTTTATATACAGATATGCAAGCTTCTTTTCTTTTTACTATTTTTTCTATAATTATAATATACTCTATGTACCTAATCCTCTTAGTGATAAGGAAACGCATATAGTATAAAATATTACTAGTGTTTAATATATATTATGCTCTAGTGACTAGACCCCCCCTCTGCTAATAAGTTTAAAAGATTGAAAAGAGTTAAAATTAGTTAGTATTACAAATAACTTATAAGCTCTTTTTTATAGCTAAAATTTATTAATATATTTAATTTATATGATAAAGAATATAAGCCTCATTATAGCTATTAATAGCCATATAAACTATAAGAATAATTTTCTTAAATATAGGTATATATATTTATTAAGCTAAATTAAGTCTCTTTTTAATTAAGGTACATAACTGTTTAATAATCTATATAGTGCTAAAAGTTAATATAAAAGCTTTTTCTATAAAAAACCATTAGTCTATAACCTACTACGTATAGAGCATAGAATAGGTAGTTTTTAAGCTTATTTAAAGGATTATATCTTATAGTACAACGCTAGCTTAGCCTATTACCTTAGTATATAGTACTATGTACCTTTAAATCCTATTCTTATATCTAAATTATTTTAATTAACAATTATTGTTGTTAAATAAAAGAGAATTTAATTAGGTTTTTCTGCCCGTAATAACGGTATTAGACTGTGTTATAGTTATCGTATTTTTACTCTTCGACAAAACCGAACCATTAAGCCTAAGCATAGTAGCTCACATGAAGTATAGCACGACACCTACACCTTTTGCAGCTGCACCATCACAGCGAGACGGGATATAAATCTAGAGGGTCGTGGCTTAAGGTGATTTACCGAACAAGGATTAGTGACAACAATCAAATAGGTTTAATATTAATGCAGTAATAATCCTTGTGTAGCCTTTTGCAACTTGTTGCGCCAAAGATCTATAATGAGTAGACTAAGTTGCGGGTTTTTACGTTCTGCCTCCCATCCAAGCGGCGAATTCATGGCGTTCCATTCGAATGTTAAGAAAAGAAGGACGTGATTCGAGGACGCTTAAAGGACATCCGCAAAAATCCTTGTCTAACTGCCCGGAGCCATCGACAAATGCAGTGCGTCCTTGTCGCTCAATTTTACCCGCCCAAACTTGCCAGCGGATTGGACGCAGCTTTCCAGATCCAGTTACCAGACCAAGAGATATTAAGAGGGTAGCAAAAATCGTTTGTAGGCGAATATCGACCGGAACAGCGCTTGCAATATTGAGTGTGCCTTGAGCAAAAGTTGGCGTGATTGCCGAGTACTCATAAGCTGAGTAGCCACTATAGAATGAGAGCGTTGTTAGCATTAAAACAATTTGTGATTTACAGCAAGACATACGAATGAGTAAGAAGAAGAAGCCCGGCGAGGGTCACGGTCTTTGAAACCCAGGTCATGGCGGTTTTGACTCTTAAGCTGTCATTGCCAGATGAGAGAATGATAGAGGCAACAGACAACACGAGGATTGGTTGACTAATACCCGTGCCACGCCCCACCTAAAGGTGGTACTCATCACTCAAACGGGCACATCACTTAAACGGGCAGAAATAACGTTTTTAATTTATAGTAATTTTAATTAAATAGCTAAAAATAAGTTAAAATAAGTGAAGAATAAAAGTATTTTAATTGAATATTTTAAAATTATATAATTAAAAAACATTCTTTATAAGAATATAAATCTTAATTAATAAGTTTTTAATTTTTAATTTTATTATTTTTAAATAATTATATTTAATTAGAAAGAATAGGTATAAAATAGCGTATTTCTTTATCATTTATTACTTAATTCTTTACTTAATATTATTTTAAAATATATTATTATTTTTATTATTTACTATAGAAATTATTAATTATCATTAAGTACTTGAAATAAAATTAATTTTAATAAAATAGTTAATAGTAATTATATTAAGAAGTTTATTTTTAATAATAATAATAATTTCAACTTTCTTTATTAATAACTAGCTATATTAATTAGCTAGTTATAATACTACTTTAGTAAACTTAAATAATAAACTTATAGCTTTATTTTTATTAAATACTAATTATAATATATTTCATAAAAATAGTTTTTTATTTTAATAAACCCCTTTTTTAAAAAGTATTTTAAAAAATAAGGATTCTTTAAATAAAAAAGTAAGTATATTACTTTAATAATATCTTTATTACTAAATTGAAGCTTAGATACTAAAACTTATTAAAGAATAATAACTTTAACATTAAATATATTATTGTTTTTAATTATTAACCTATTGAATAATCTTTTTTTTTCTTTATAAGTTTTTTAATATATTTTGTTTTACTTTACTCTACTTTTTTACTTTTTTTACTTACTTTATTATTTAAAGAAAGAAAAGCACTATAGGTTTCTTTTATTTTATTTAATTCCTTAGTTTTATTATTTATATTATACTTTATTAACTATTCAATTAATTATTGTAAGAATTCTTTCACGTAAGATTCAACCCTTTTTTTATATTTATTAGTATTACAAAAAAAGCTTTATTTAGAATCTTTATTATTTTTTTTCTTTTTTTTATTACTTTTTTATTTAATTAAATAGTTTATTTACTTAACTTTACTTTTAGTTTTTTCTACCTTAACTTTTTTTTAATAAATCTTTATATTTAACTATATCTGATAAATAATTTTAGCTTATTTATTCCTTTAATAGAAATTAAAGAAAAGGTATATTAATAAGAATAATACGTACTATTTTTTTATTTAAGCTATTAAAATCAGGTAATTTAATATTTTAAAATTCCTTTTTTATATTACTAAAAGTAGCCTTTTTTTTTAAAAAAAAAGAAATAAAAGAATATAAATTACTAGCTTTTAAGTAATAGCTTTAAGTATATACTTACTTATAATTATTAAACTTTTAAATATAATTATGATAAGTATTATTATAAACTTTGTTATAAACTTTTTTAAAAAAGAATATATTTTTAATAAAGTATACTTATATACTTACTAAAAGCTATAATTATTTTAAAATATATATTAATATAAAAAAAGTAAAATACTTTATTTATTTACTTATATATTTATATAAGAAATAATAGCTTTTATTTAATGTACTTTATAATAGCTATTATAAAATATCCCTTAAAATATATAAGCTTTATAGAGATAAGAATGTTAAAATATTACTTTATAGTATAAATAAGCTTTTAAAGCTTTAAATAAGTATATAAAAAATCTTTAAAAAATCCTTTTAAGAATTAATAGGTTTAAAGAAATCTATAAAGTACTTTAATTAATTCTTAAGCTTTTTCTTGTAAAGGCTTATTTATAAATACATAAGAACTTTACCTTTACAATTATTTATTCTACTAAGTATAAAAATTTAAAAAAATAATAAAACTTTAAACTTATTAGTTTTATTTTATATTATTTAATTAAATAATTTATGTACTATATAAGTTCATATAGTTATTCAAAAGATTTCACTTTCATTATACTAAATAAGATTATTAAAGAAAAATAAGGACTACTCTTTAACCTTTTAAATAATAATATTAATAATGTTTTAAAAGCTAGAAGTAAACGTAATTAAAATAATTTATAATTAATAATTCAAAAAAACTAATAAAAAAAAGTTAAAAAATAAAATAAAATGAAAAATAAAAAAAAGCTATACTTAAAGAAAGAAAGAATTTTATATATAAAGCTAGTATTATAAATAACTATTTTTAAGCTAATAGCTAATAACTAATAAAATAGTTTACTTAGTAGCTAGCTTACTTAAAAATATTAATAAACTATATTATTATAATAAATATATAAATATATACTACTACTTAGCTTTACTTTCTTTTTTTTTACTTTTTCCTCTCTTTCTTTATAACTTAATTTTTTAAGCTTTTTTTATATAAGCTATTAATATACTCTCTTTCTTTTATTATTATTATTATTCTTATTACTTATTTCATCTTATTACTTAATATCTTACTTCCTTACTTTTAAGATTATAAAATTTACTTTTTTATAAAAAAATATAAACTTATTTATTTTAGCTTTTTTATATTTTAACTATTTAATTAAATAATAAAATAAATAACTATTGTTGGAATCGTCGGAATCGCTGCATTTTCCGGGTCGGAATGTTAACGACGGGTAAATCCGTATTGACCTAGATTAACCCAGCCAGCCGAGCCACGAGGGGAATCTAGCTATTCCTATACGTTGGAACCCTTAGTGAAAACTCTACATATCCTATAGCCTGCCGTAGCCTCCTATAGAATATACTATAAAGACTCCTTTAGCTGGGCTATATACTTAGGAAGAAAATAAAAGCACTTTAAGATAAATATATAGACTTTATAATAATAGTAATGTCCTATGTTATACCTTTACCTATATTATTCTAGAATAAACCTAACACTAATTAGTAAGCTTTCTTATTCTTAATAATATACTTATAGATTAGCTAAGAATTATCCCTAGAAGAAATAAGTGCTTTCTATACATTTATAGCAGTACTTATACTATAAGAAGAAGGTTTCTTTACTATATTAGCTAAAATTAGGCTTTTAAAAACATAGCTTCTTTATAATAGAAATAGACTCCTTTTTGCTATATTAGCTAAAATTAACTTTCTAAAGCATAGAATTCTATAGTTTACACTATTATCCACAGAAAAACCTTATTTATTAACTAACTCACCCTTTATTATACTAGAGCCTATATAGGGATTAACTAACTAGGACAAAACCTTAGCTAAAAGCCTGCTAAACCTAGAATCTAGATTATTAAACTATTTAATTATAAGGATATTAACTTATAAAGAAGGTTTTTATAACCCTTTATAAAGTAATACTAGTAATATTACTTTACTATAAATACTGCTAGATATAGACCCTTCTCTCCCCCTAATAATCTCTAAATTTAGAAGGATTATTAGCTCTAACTAGGGAATTTATTATAAGAATAAACTAGAAAGACATTAAGACTCTTAGTATATTATTAACTAAATAGCTTTTATCCTAAACTACTATTCTAAGGTATAATAGAAAGGTCTTAAGCTTTTTAATGTATTCTATAAAGACTTTACTAGCTAGACTACTAAAGACTTTAAAAGGGCACTATGAAGCTTACATAGGGAATTATAAACTTTCCTTAGGTAAAGAGACATTCCTATAAGGACTAGCTATAAATATTATACTAACTCCCTTACTGCCCTTATTATAGCCGTAGAAAAGTAGATTAAAGTATAGTTTCCTAGCTAAGCTACCCTTTAATAACCTTCTCCTCTAGCTATAAGAACCCCCTTATAGAAATTATAAGATACCCATTTAATTAATTAGTAAAGTTAAAACCTATAATTAATTAACCTCTTATTATAGTAATAAGGAAGAACCTAATAATTAGTTGAAATTTCGCCGCTGCTAATAGCGTTAACCCTAACAATAATAACCCCTAACTAAGCCCGCTAAATTCTCTTAAATATTAACAAGACCTATATAAATAACGAGAAATATAGCGGAAAAATGTATAATGTTGAAAATAACAGGGTTATTTACAGGGGATTCCTCACTATTAGTGCTATAATTATAGCGCTAATAAAAGCACTTTATAGGGGGCTTTGTAAGCCAGTGCAAGCCGGCAAGCGTGCGCGCGCGTGGGCGGTACAACCACGGAATTCCGACCGAAGGTCACGTATACATAGGCTTACAGCTGTAAGGTCCCTATAAATCCTTACTTTTTAACCTTTTCTGCCTATTTTAATAGCTATATAGTTAAACTAATAGCTATAAGGTAGGCCTAGTCTTTAGGTTAGATTTATAAGGCAACTAGTAAAGATATAAAGGAATAAATTAAAGGATATAACTAAGCTAGCTAATAGCTACTTAGTTAGGGAAGGTAGCTACCCTATAATATATATTTTTACTATTTTTCTTAATAAGGAGGAATTTATAAAAAGTCTTAAAACTAGATTCTTTATTACTAAATTCTAGGCTTTCTTTCTATATAAATATTTAAAAATTAGTTTTTTAATGTTATATATTAATTTTTACTAAGTTAACTAATTATAAGTATATTAGTAGCTAATTTATATAGCTATAAGTCTATTTTTTTATTTTCCTATATAAATAAATTTTATAAAAAATAAAAAGTGGCTTATAAAGCTTAGCTAGTAACTAGGATCTACTAATAAGGTTAGTATATATATAAGGAAAGGAAGTAAAAAACCCCTTTATAGCCGCTAACTATATAGACTATTAGAACCACTCTTACTAGCTGTGTATACCTATAAAGTTAGATATTAAATATAATTTATTAGATATTATTATTATAAATTCTTTAGCAAATTAAATAGTGCTAAAAGCAACGCAAAAGCTTCTATATTTTATAAAATATAGTGGACTATAGCTTACTACAGTGCTCTGCTCTATAGAGCAGTGGGTCTATATATACATGCTTACTAAGCCCACTACCTTAGTAAGCTATACTCTATAGCACTTACCTTTATTATTTCTAATAGGTTATAAGCCTAGGAGAGAACTTTTAGTATCTAGAAAATTCACTAAATTTTTCTATAATAAAGAAAAATATTACTATTTTATAGAGAGTGTAGAAGCTACTTATTCCTTCTATAAAAAGAATAAATTCACTAAAAAGAAGTTTTCCCTTCTATAAAATAGGAAAGAATACAGTATAGAAGAATTCCTACTTCTATAAAAATTTAGGATTAGCAAAAAAAGGGATATTTTACTTTATAAGAACCTTTTATAAATAAAATAAAAAAAAATAAATTATAGAAGACTTTGCTTCTATAAAAAATAAAGAAGGATATAGAAAAGTTCCTACTTCTATAAAAGAAAGAGATATATAGTAACCTTACTATAATTTAAAAGACTACCTTCTATAAAAGAGTAAAAAAAAGAATTCCTACTTCTAAAAATATTAAATAAAAAAAAAAAATTAAAAAAAAAATGGATTTAAGAGATCTAAGCTAAATTAGCTAAGGGGTCCCTACCCTAGAGTAGTTGTGGGCAGAGCATGTAAACTAACAGATTTTATAATAAAATAATAATATTTTAAATATTTTAGAAAAATTAGAAATGTTAGCAGCTGCTGTTACCTTTGCCCTAGCTATAGCTTTAGAACCTATAGCTAAGCTAACATAAGAAAAACCTTAGGAAAGCTC
The DNA here is from genome assembly GCA_018360225.1 of Claviceps pusilla. Taxonomy (NCBI): domain Eukaryota; kingdom Fungi; phylum Ascomycota; class Sordariomycetes; order Hypocreales; family Clavicipitaceae; genus Claviceps; species Claviceps pusilla. Next base: position 717 of record SRPW01000009.1, on the reverse strand, counting down.
TAAAAATTCTAATATTCTAAACTCTTTTAATAATTCTATTATTAAAGAATTTAATAAGAGTGTTTATAGCTTTCTAAAAGGGGCTAGACTAAAGAGGCTAGAAAATTTTAATTAGTAGAAGCAGGCCCTAAATATCTAATTTAGAGCACTAGGAATGCCTAATTTCTTAGAAAATCCTAGTATTACTAAAACCTTAGCAATTCTAACTAAGCTATAATTCTTATGCTTTTAAGAGATAGCTACACTAAAGGCCCCCAAAATGCTATAATTTAGCAAAAAGACCCCTTAGAGGTATTAGTGTTTTAATCCAGCAGTATTCTTAGAGTTCTAAAATACAGCGTAGTACCCTTTATAATTAATTTCATAGCCTAAATTTCTAAGGTTATAAGGGGTCCCTAAAGTCTTTTAATGCTTTATTTAATAACCTACTAGCTAGGCTAAATTTAGTAAGTGTTTTTATAAAGCCTATAGACTAAGTAAACCAATATTTATAAGCTCTAAAGTTAACCTTTCCTTAATAGGCTAAAAGGCAACGTTTTTCTATAAGAACTAATAGGGCTTTAGGGGCCTCTATAGGGGCACTATATTTGTAATTTCTTGTAGCTAATTTACTTAAAGAGTAAAGGGATAAGAGCTCTTTAGTATCTAAAGCTCTAAATTATAGAGCTACTGCTTCTAAAGAATCCATATATAGAGGCTCTAAAGAAAATAAGACCT